>JAATLQ010034348.1:0-22315 GCA_013421005.1 Heliconius erato x Heliconius himera
TTTCAGTAGTTTCAGAGAAAAATGCGGACAACAATATGTCGACAGACAGACAGACAGACAGACAGACAGACAGACAGACAGACAGACAGACAGACAGACAGACAGACAGACAAGAAATTCAAAAAAAATCTTTTTGCTTTCTATTAGTCTTTTTAAGTGTCCCTCTATCCATTTCAGTCAAAATTACTAAATGTACAGACAAAATATTTTTACTGTCTTATTATATATAGAGATTATTATAACCGGGACGGCAATTATGCAACGCACATCGTAGATATAACTCACTATAAGTAATGAGGTTATCGCGTCTAGCATAATAAAAACACTGTATTATACAAACATATTTTTATATATATATATATATATATATATATATATATATATATATATATATATATATATATATATATTATAAGCTATTTTTAATTGGATGGAATATACTCGTAAAAATAAATTTGTATTTTTTTTACTAGGTATTTTCATCTATAGCAGAACAAGGAGTGTTTGTTTATTACTTTTATTTAAAAAAATTAAATCAGCTTCACGCTGTATTCCGCACAGTAGGCAGAGAGAGCAGAGTAGGCAGAGGGAACCACCAGCGAACTCGGTAGTGTTCACCGAATTCTGGAGGCATTGCGTGGCATTGGTGTCCGTGTGTCTTTTCTCTGTAGTACAGTAGTTCATAATTGAACCGATTTGAATGTGTTTCTTTTTTTTTTATTGAAAACCATGTTCATCATTCATTATTAACGTTTTATGAAAATCTTTGCCAAGTCGAGGTTATGATTTTTATTTTGGGGGGGTTTTAATTTTGTTTGCTAGTTAAGCGGATTTAAACACATTACTTCCACAAAGTAATAATTATATTAACGAATGAGCCATAGATACATTCACATCACGTTATACCACTACCTGTCAATCTAAACCTAGATCTAATTCTGTCTTGTGGTTTTGACTAAATTGATAGAAACAAAGACTGCTAGTATAGTAGAAATAAGTTTGTTCACGTATGGTGATCCCATGTTTCAGTTAAACTAATGGAAATTATATATGCTATTCAAGAAGCGCTGTTTTTAATTTTCGGGTGATATATATCTGTATTTATTAAGTTTCTTTCTATCAACCCTTTTCTAATGCAAAAGCTGCACGAAATAGCCATTATATAATAATAATAATATTTTTTTAGCTTCACATTGTATAGTAGGTAAGGGAACCTACAGGGAATCTAGCATTAGGACTCAGTTTACCACTTTACACCTAAATCGAGACATTGTGTGTTTAGTGGCGTTTATTCCTCAGAGTCGAATCCAAAAACATCGCGTTTTTAGTCAGAATCTGTGCAATTGAAAAACGTTATTCGTTTTATTATATACTATCCGAAACGAATCTTAAAAAAATATGTATATATGCCGTAACCAAATTAAACTACAAATAAATCATAACTCAAATTTACTTTTCAAGTTATAGATTCATATTATATTTCTTTATAGTCACGTGAGGCCGACGGCCACGAGGAGTCGTGGCGTGGTGGGGTACATGGTGTGACTGTAATCTCGACAGGTTGTGGGTTCAATTTCTTTTTATTCGCTCTGATGTCGACACAAAGCGCGCCGTAGAGTTCAGCCACTCAACACGCAATACCTCCAAAATTTGGCGGAAAGTGAGGAGCGGAGGATCGGAGGGCGGAGGAGGTACAAGCGGGATACAGCGTGAATCGTTATCTGTATTTTATATTTTTAAACTTGTCGCCCACTAGAGGATATAAATTATATCCACATATTATATAACGCAAAGTAGATATCAAGATGCTAGACCAAGGGCAATTTCATTCAATTGCATCCATTCATACTAACAATGCGTGTTGATTCCTACAGTAGTTACTAAGCCTTTTTCACATTTAAATTAAAACCCTGTGCTATAAATGATTGGATTTTGTTTTAAAATAACTCCTTAGAACATTTAAGCGCTAAAAGTACGCGAGCAAGCAAAAAAGGTTTTAATCCCAAAGGCATTGAGTTCAAAATAATAATAGTACAATCTCATAGCAATCAACAAGCATGTTATCTTTAATTGCGCAGTTGTCTTCGTCTATATTTATAAACTATTTATTAACTCTATATTGGCATAGATGAGATGTGCCTATTTGATATTTCAAAGTAGTATGTTCGATATCTGACGGCAGTATATAAAAATCTATACTATTATTATTAGGAAGCTGCAGAGTTAGTTCGGTTGAACGCTCAAATCTCAGGAACTAGTACTTCGAATTGAAAAAACATTTTTTTGTTAGATATTTAATTTGTCGAATTTTTTTTTTATATGTGCTTAGTCGCACGCTTGTCCTCTGCGCCACGACTGGCCTTCTCTCTCCACCTAAGTGAACTCGAAATAATTATAAGCGCCGCTTTCCAAATAACTTCTAGAGGGGTCGAAAACTCGAGATCTTTTTTTTTAAATGAGAGAAAATTACGCAGAATAGGATAAATAATTTTAAAATATAGGCAACATATTATTTACAAAATGGATATTTTTTTGCTTTATTGTTGCAAGTCCATTTCTTGGTAATAATTGATTTTTATTGCTTCAACACAAACCTATAAAAATAGATTTACAAACGTAACTCACACAAAACAATTTAAATAATATTACACAAGATTTTTTTTTTTTTTGACATTTTTTTAATACTGAAATAGTGTCGTATCTAGGGGTCGTAAGTCGGTCCGATTTATTCAAGAAAAACCGCTATTTTCGATACTGACTTCAAAAAAACCGGGATTCCGGTTTTTTCGATATTTTCGGGATTTGACAAAATTAATAATTTTTCAAGCCTCTACTTATTTGTAGAGTTAAATTAGGTGGATATTTTCAGGGAAATAGTAAATGAAAATGAAATGATGATAACGCAATGTCCTCAGAATTCGGCAGAAAGTGGGGAACGGAGTGTCTTAACACAAGGTATTCCCTGCATGATACGGGAAGAACTTCTCACAAAAATAAACACACTAAGCCAAATCTGATTAGATGAAACACAAAAATAACAGGAAAATCGCAAAATTAAGCTTCTATAATTACCTTATTATACATACGGTAGTAACAAATTACTGTCAGTATGTAGACGTCGTTTAAAACATGTCGGCCTATTATTTACTTTGTTTAGTGTTTATAAGGCAAGTTTATAGGCACTGTGCAGAGAATACTAATTAAATGTATTTTTTAAATTTATATATTTTTTTAAATAAATACAGTCATTTGAGGCCAGTCGTGGCGCAGGGGCACGAGCGTGCGATATGGGAATCGAATCGAATGGAATTAATTCGAATGGATTCGATTCCGATTCACGGAAATGATTAATATTTTTATTTCCTCGCTTTGGTGACGAGGCAACGCCTCCAGATATCAGTGGAAAGTCGAGAACGAAAGTGGCTTAATGGATACGGAGTGTCTCAACACCAGGTTTCCCTATCTTGCTATGTGCGGGATACGGTGTGGCCTAAATTAACATATATAGCTTCACGCTTTACTCCTAGAGGGACAGTCAGAGAGATACCTCGTTCACCTCGTACCCTATATACCTCTTTCGCCTCGTACACTGTCGTCAACTTCTTCATATGTAGCCTCCGGGGAGTCCTCATTTTTTTTTAAGTAACCTTCCTCCAGTACCTTTGATACTGTTTTCGAAGGTCAACCGAGGTCTCCCCCTACAACTTTTTCATCAAAAATCTTTTTTGCCATTCATATACGTATAATGCAAAATAACCATGACAATGGAACCTAAGGACAATTTTGTACGTAAGTAGGTACTTACTTAGGTACCTATACATACAATAAGAAGTAAATAAGATTCTACGCAGGTACGATTTACACTAGTAGCATGTCTATTTTTACTTACTACGATCTACAATAGGTATAGCTAACGTGACCAGACGTCCAGTTTTGAATGGGACTGTCCCGTGTTTCGTTCCGGTATCCCGAACATGCCGCATACAATTGTCGCCTTTTTCCAAAATAGCATGTAAATTTAAACGATCAAAACAAGATTCTTTGCGATTGGTCCAGTACGCTAAAATTATTTATTAATGTAAAAAGCAATACAAGCAATATTCCAAAAAAAAACAAAAGCTACTCTAAAAAAAGACGAAAGCACACTTCTAAAAAAAAGCTCTACAATGTCTAGTTTTAAACCAAAGAAAAAATAGTCACGTTAGGTATAGCAAGACATTGGAACACAAAGTACATTCAAGAAAAAAAAATATTTTAAAATACTGACCGCGATGGTTGTGTGTTAGACGACACTGGACAACGAAGCTGATTTATTTATTTTAAAACAATTGTATACAATTCTTTTAAAATAAATAAATCAGTTCCACGCTGTATCCCACACACAACAGGGTAGGCAGAGGGAACCTAGTGTAAGACACTCTGTTCCCCACTTTCTGCCAAATTCTGGAGGCATTGCGTGTTAAGTGGCAGAACTCAACGCCGCGCTTAGCCTCGACACCAGAGCGAAGAAATGGAAATATAAATTTAAGTAAATATTTCATCTCCTCGAGTGGGGATCGAACCCACAACCAGTCGGTTTGACAATCACACTTTGTGCCTCTGCGCCACGATTGGCCTCAATTCTTTTATAGGGCATTTTTCTTTTTTTACTAAATTAATTAGTTTCTTTGGGTCTATTTCAATTAATTAGGCGGTAACCGATGCTACACAATATTATCATCGAAATATTGTACGGAAAAGCTGCATTCACTCAGGCGTTTATTTTTTTTAATAACATTAATTAAATAATAATATTATTGTTTATATAATCAACTATTTCAATTAATATTTCGCCTTGTACTATTTTATAATTTCTTTTATTTTTTAATTAACATTTAAAATTAGAGCTGTATTAAGATATAAATTTAATTTAATATCCCGTAAATATTGATGTCTATCTAAACTGAACAAGTATTAAAGTTAAATCATTATTAATCGAACGATTAATATTAGGCTAATAAACCTCAATTTTTATCTTAACAAATTCGAATCTAAAGATGCTATTTAAATCAGGCGCAGAAATGAGTTGTTGTTTTGATCGTTTCATTGAAAAATATAAAATGTAACATATACATATTTTATACGACGCTAAACATAATAAATACTACACGAGCCTAGGTAATAAATTATAACGTCAATATTAAAAACTTATATGACAACGGTGTTTTGACAACTGTTTTAGTATATATTTGAATCGGATTAACGGCATTAATTGAACTTGAATTATAAAGTTATTCATATGTTTGTAATGTCGCAATAAATCTTAAGTAACTAAACTAAAAATAATACTAAAAAAAATACGAAATAAAGTAAAGAATAATCCTATGGTATATTTTGTTAGAAGAAAAAAAAACTACTTTACATGCTAAACTACTTTTACAGGCCAATGGCACAGACATTAGAAAAATATATATAAAAATCCTACCTTTTCCAGTAAATCCATAGCTAAAATTCACGATCCGCCAAAAAAAAAAACAACCTTCACTTTGACACTTTGAACTGTCAATTTTTAGCGGGATGTCACAGCGAGCTGCACAATTGTCAACGGACGTTATTATACTAAATGATAAAAGATGAAATTGCTTTACTTATGTACTTGTTCATATAATTACACAAATCGTACGTTTACTGTTTGTTCGTTGCGATGTTATTTATATTTAAATTTAAAGATACTTCCAAAGGTAGGTAAAATTAATGTTTTCCTTATCATCTTATTTGATTGTCCTTTTAGATAGAAAATAATAATATCAATTTGCACACGTTAGTAATAGGTATTCAATTTTTTTATAATCCTAATGACATGACGAACTTAAGTAACTGTGGTGCAATAAAATATTTTTATACTTTTTTTTTATATTGGTATGGGAAATCTTCAAAAGATACCCAGTTCTTGGGGTAAAACAAACTAAGTTATGTGGGATTCGTACCCACTAAAACCCCTTCGTTTCTCGGTCCTCAATACGATGAAAGGCAACGGGGAATCGGATGAACCGCATCCGCTACCCTTCCCATGTATTACCATAATATTCTGACACTTCACAGTCTACTAACCAGCTGAAACTACTCAGTCCCAAGATGACAGACTAAGTTACCCCAATTCAGCGTTCACCTAGTATTATTTAAAGCCCCGTGTGCTTGAGGAAGAAGTGGGACGATTAACGGCGCTCCCATAACGACGTTGATTTCTGGGTATGGAATCGAACCTCTTTCGATTCCGTTCCGCAGCCTCCTTTTGCAACATAACTGTTTCACAAAAGGAAACTACAGTATCAATCCAGGACTCCTCGTCACGTAGCATTTTAGCCACTATTATTGGCAAAGAGAGATTCTGACCCAATTTCAAAATCATCGAACTTCGATATTCGTCCCACGCCGAACACTCTTGAAGAGTGTGCTATCTTCGGAGTTGCCTCACGTCCAATTTTGAAAAGGAAATCACCGAAGCAACCATGGCCAGTGACTACTTGTGTAAGTCGGTAGGTCATTCGTCTTTTCCTTCTCATCCAGGCTTCAAAAGATGGTAAGATTGCCTTAACGACACGTTTACGAGCATATCGCTCTTCGCGTAGCCGGGTGTACCATGCGGCAAAAGCAACTTTCTGCTCTTTTTGCCTTACCTCGCATAACTTATTCAAAGATATCAACCCAGACGACTGCCGAAGGATGCGAATCTCCTCGAAGACTCTTGCATCCATATCTGCCAAAATATCTAAGGGTGGGAATCGCGAAAGTAAAGTAGCCGCCTCAAAGGACATAGTTCGATATCCTCTAACAATTCTGATCGCCACTCTTCGTTGCAGACTATATATTTTAGTTCTGTTGCGCCTAATGTTCGAAAGCCTATGAGACCATACTGGTGCGCCATAAAGGACTATGGAACGCACCACACCTGCATACAGTCTGCGAACTCCCTCATTTGGCCCCCCGAGATTAGGCAGCAATCTATGCATTGCACCCACAATTTTATCTGCCCGCTCGACCAGACGATCAAAATGCTCATCAAAGCACCAGCGGCTATCTAATATAAGACCTAGATATTTTATGTACCGGCTAACTGGAACTTGGGAATTGTCTACACGTATAAGGACTGCAGGTGGTTCTTTGGTTCTTGGCAGTTTATGGAACCAAAGTGCCTCGGTCTTATGGGCTGCTATATCTAGGCCTAGTTCGCGGATCTTAGTTATGATTGTATCTATGCCTATTTCTATGAGATTTTTTATACTAACTATATAAATATTTTTATACTAACTCAAGGCTACTTTTAATCTCATCAGTGAGTCTTGGATTATAATATAACTTAATTTATTGTCAAAAACGATATTTAATATTGTATATGTGCAACCAGACTGAAGAAGCAAGCCTTCAGGTTTAGTAATATATTATAATTGTTATTTTTCAACTTTCTTCTCTATTCGCGTAGCCAAATAGGCAACTCCGTTCTTCATATTCCGCCTCACTTTGCGTCTTGTACGGAGAATTATTAAATTTAAATGAAAATAATTTTAAATATACAAATAGAGGGATCAAAATTCGATCCTGCGTTGCCAGATGTCCCGAGTTTGGCGGGACATAAAGCATAATCACGCGTTTCACGGATTATTTCACGTACTGTAAGGAATATTTTTTTATTACTTTAAGTTTTTATTTAGTTACTAAAAATTTGATAGAAATATAAATAATTAGGTATATTCGTAAGTAACGTATAATTATTCTGAAGACTTCTCTGCGGTGACGGTTTTCCATTAAAAACATTTTATATATTAAATCCTCATATTTTTTTTTGTTCTGCTTTTCGCGAAAAAATCTCGCTTTTTACTTAAAATGTTCAAAAATCTCGCTTTTCACCAAGAAAAAATCTGGCAATGCTGGATCAAATCCAAAATCTCTCGGAGACGCTATCCCACCACCACAAGATCTTCAAACGGTATTTTTTAAATAATAGTTTGGAATATAATTACATGTGACTTTTACTTCAATCTAATGTGACGAGAAAAATCGGCAATAAACATTAGTAACAAAGTTCAGATAGTTTATCGCGCGTATATCAAAAAATTGATTAGACCATTACACAAAGCACTCTTGACAAAATTTAAGACTACTGTATAATATTTAGAGAATTTATCTTTATTATGTTGAAATGGATTATTGTCCGAAAAAAAATGCTGGGTCCAAATCCTATTTTTTTAATAATGTAAGTAACATGGGATATTGTTTTTGTCATCATCCTAATTTAAGTCTAACTTTTTTCTAAATTCTGTCAATTTAGGTTAGGTTTGGTGCACCTAGAAGCACTTAAATAAGAACATAAAAAGATAGACTTATATATAACAGAAACCTGATGAATATTAGTATTATTTTATGTATTTGTGTACAGTGCAACAATGTAAACATATGTACTTGTTTTTATCATAAAATTATATGTAATACATGTATATTATTATACTTTTTTGTAATCATTACTACACTGAAAAATACAATATATTTTAATATTTTTGGGTGTTTTGTAGTAAATTATAAAAGTTTGTTACCAATGTATATATGACTAAGTAGTATTTTTTTTAGCTTCATGCTTAATCCAGGAGGATTAAGCAGCAGCGAGATTGGCTAGGAAGCCAGGTAGCCAAAAAGGATGGAGTGCCAAATGCTACAATTTCTTCGTACCTCTTTTGCCTCGTCTAATGTCATTAACTTCTTTACACATGCTCTGGGGTCGTATAAAAACCAAGAGGATGAAGCTCAAGCAAAGTACTCCCATACAGCCTTCATAAATCTTTTTTGCCATTTTTTCATCACTCATTGTATAAAAACACATTACTTCATTCTCCCAGAGACCACCTCATTGGCACCTGCCATTCTATTTATAGTAAATATGCAGTAGAATTGATGTATTAATATCCAATATTATCTATATCAAGTGATGGTTGAATAACATATAATATGGCTGTAGATGGAAATGTAATCCAAGTTTACATCTAGTCATGTTATGAATGTTATATCAAGTAAAGTTCTTCCAGTAATAGAGAGTTAAACAAATATATTTAAACAACTAGCTTATACTTTTCCTTGCAAAGCTGACAGTGTATAAAAATGTAAATAATTAAAATAAATAATCTGAGTAGGAAGTGAACCCACAATCATTGAATTATCCCACTGTGCTACAATGGCTTCAACTAATCTTATATAATGTGCACTGTACATTCCATTTTACATTTAAACAGTAATGAAGTGACATTTATTTTACAAAAAAATTGAAAACGATAGAAGATACACATACATCACCACAATTAAGAAGAATCATTAATACCATCACCTAAATTGTATATTTGTAAATAAACATGCATAAACATTTTCTATGAAAAAAAAGTCTGTAAACATGCTTATTATTTCTATCTATAATTTCTATGTAAAAATAATGTAAAATACAAATCCTGTTAATGACAAAAAAATACATGTACTTTGTTTCTATTTCTCTTACCGCAGGTTTCAGCCTGTTGTCATCGGCCTGTAATTTATAATAGCTTTTTATCTTTTACCCATTTAGTCCAAAAGTTCTCAATTAAGTAAAAATGGATATTACTTTGTGAGTTTGTTAAATATAATATAATTGATTCAATAAATTTTATACCTTTTAGGGTATATTTTGAATTTTAGATGTTTCGGCGGAACCGTGACATAATATACCCTAAACCAGTAGGAATTATAAGTCATTTTTGCTACAATATGACCTACGAAATTTGAGTCAACTACAATTAATAGAATTATAAAATTAATTATAAATTAAATAGTATTAGTATTTATAGAATATTAATTTTAATCTCAAGTGTGTAATCAAAATTCAATGACCTTTGCGACGCGCAAGGTCGAGAAAATAATATCTATATGTATTTACAAGAATGCGATAACTCCTTGCGGAGTTCAATCGTGTGTAATAGATAACTATTACCTTCCGTGGCTCGTTATCACCCATCGTTCACAGCAGAGACCGTTTAAAATTATTAAATAACTTAAAACTGACTTCGAAGCAAGTACAAACACCGTGTTTATGTAAATTTGACAGATGTCAAATTTGGTAGAATATGTCAATGTCAATTTTGAGTGTTAAATATAATGTTTTTTATTTTATGCAGAGTTAGTGTTGTGTTCTTTTGGTACCGTATTTCTTTATTTTTTTATAATAATGAGATAAAAAATGTGTAGTACGATATGATTTTTAAAAAGTATATCCTTAAGCTCTAAAACTATATTAATGTTAAAACTTGAATCATGAATTCGGGTGTTAAATATAAAAGTAGGATACAGATTAAAAACATAAAACACTTTATAAAAAACTTATTGATTTATTTTTATTTACAATTAACATTTATTTAAATACAATCTTTAAAAAATAATACTCTTACTTAAATCTAAAGAATATACAAAAACTTATACATAATTATATCCACAAATTGAATATTTTTTCACCAGTAAGTGTGGACTTATATATTTATTTATAACTGTGTATTTTGTTCGCTGCAAATTTTACTAGATACTCGTAAACAAACCCAGGAACCAATACTGATTATCACAGATAATAATACTAAAAAGGAACATGTACCACCAATGAGATAAGGAAAATATTGGTTGTGTAAGTGGCATCTTCCAGCCTCGAACCAACCACACGTAGCCACTGTGAAAATATATAATAAAAGAAGTTATTATTATTATAAAACATATAACACTAATTAACACTATAGAATCATCAAAAACATTGCGATTATACTTATTTTTTTATTCTTGCACTTTTTTTAGTATAGAAAAAGTTTTATCATAAGAAATTAGAATGTAATCTTGTTAAAAAAATATAAAAATGAATATTTCTTAAAAAGACTATGCACCCCCACTATTTAGACTACCAATGATAAAAAAGAATATTACTAAAAGAAAATTACCTCGTATCCCAAAGAACATTAAATTTCCACATACAAAAGTAATCAATGCTACCATCGACCACGACAGTCCCATTACAACAGATTTGTCTCGCTTATCCACAACTCGTAGAAGCAGCATGCCTTGAGCTTGGAAAGCCAATACTGTAAATATAAAGAATTATAATACGATTTGATATGGTTTGTAAGGTATTCAATAAGTAGATATGATATATTTCGCCGCCTGGAAACCGACCACGTGCTCTGACTACTAACCCATATGTTCTCATCAAGCTACGTCTAAATTTTTATACGCTTGTTACAACTTATTTATGTTGTTATCATCTCTGTAGAGAGATTTTTACAAATTTCCGCTACCCAAAGATAATTACTAAGAATTATCGAAAAATACTTATTTGGAAAACGTATAAAAATTTGAGCGTAGCGAAACCGATCAGGCTTTTTTTTCTTTCCAAAGTGTGGAATAAAACTAAAAAATTTAAAAAATATTTAATAAATAGCATTCTCTATTGCCAGACGATAATTCTTAAATGAAATATTTATTTAAATTTATATCTTGATTTCTTCGCTCTTGTGTCGAAGCAAAGCGCGGCGTCGAGTTCCGAGTCGAGTCGAGAAACTCAACACGTAATGACTCCAGAATTTAGCGGAAAGTGGGAAACGGAGTGCCTACCCTGCTGTGTGCGGGATACAGGGTGAAGCTGATAAAATAATATATAATTTACATTGTGTTCTGCCACTCAACGTGCAATATCTATTGGAGGTACGTGAAGAAAAAATGATATGATGGAAAGAACTTACTTGTAAATGTAACTATAATAAAGAACAACATCGAATGCAGTTGATAGGAAGGCTTGCATACGACATCGCTGCAAGCGCCATCTAGAACTCGTCCATGACTACAAGAACAGTTGGAGTACATGCTGAAATATAATTTAAAAAATAATAACTTTCTTTAGAAAACCTTTATTAGTCTCAATAGATTATTCTTCGATTTATCCTTTATTAGAACGATCTTATATTAAAAAAGTAAATTTTCTAAGTTTTCTAGCCTCGTTAGTAAACGGCCTGTTTTTATTTTCGTCACTTTAAATGAAACTACAGCTTTAAGCACTCTATAAAAACCAAATACAATTAAAACGAAAGAGATCTGCCAAAAATGAAAACGTTATTTTTTCCAATAAATAATTAATAAAATTATCGTTGTAAAATAAAACGCCACTCACGAAATCGAATCATAGGTATTAGCGATCAAGTTTAACGTTGTTTAAACTTATTTTAGAAAATAGATAATTGCGTAAAATGGAAAGAGAAATGTCCTTTTCTCATTATGGAATGTTTACTGAAAATTAAAAGTGGAAGATCGGCACCTTTTGGTAGTATTTTTGTAGTATTAGATGTTTACGTTATTAATATCTATTCATAATTGCGTCACACGTAATATACAGCTTAGATAAAAATTATAAATAAATAAAAAAAATATTTATGATTTTTATCCACACTCATGAAAAAAAATATAATAAAATAAGTGACTAATATTCACTACGTTGCCATAAATGTGGTTATTTATTATTTTATTTAAAATTATATTTCATTGAAAATATTATCTTATCTATACATTATTTATTAATGTATAAAAATATTAAATTTATTTATTAAATAGTAAATGGGTACTTACAGAATTCCATTTATAGATTCAGAACTCCTGCATCCAGCCTGGCATGGAGATATGTAAGTAACCATTTCGTCCACAGCGCACACTGGTTGAAACTTATTCCAAAGTTCGTTACAGCTAAAAATACATTAAAACATATAAAAAATAAAGCATATAGAAAATAAAAACATTTTGTAATCTTCACACTGTGTTTGTGAGGAATGCATAGAGTTGGGTAGGCAGGAGGAACTTGGGAACCCAGTTAAGACACTTCGTTCCCATTAAGACATTTCCGTCCCCCACTTTTCCGAATTTATGAGGTATTGCGGATTGAGAGGTGGTAGTCAACGCCGCGCTACTTCGTTACCAGAGCGAGGAAAATGAAAATATTAAATATTTAATTTCCTCTAATAGAAATCGAACCCACAATCTGTCGCCCTTACAGCCGCACACTTGTGCACCCGTGCCACAACGGCCTGTTCCACATACAGTAGCGTGGCACATATAGTAGCAGATGAATTTAGTGTTAAGACCCACTCTGAACTCCACTTTCCGCGCAATTTTCGAGGTATTGCGTATTGAATGGCGGAACTCAACACCGGTCTCGAAAATATTAAATAATTCATTCACCTGAGTACTAATCAAACCCACAGCAGTCCAATTTACAATCGCACGCAGTCTTAACACTAGGTTCCCTCTGCCTATCTTGCTGCGTGTGGAATACAGTGTGAAGCTGATTTTTGATTTTGAAAATATTATATAGGTAACATACTTGCAGCCCAAGCTACATTCAGGTTGTCCATAGAAGCTCCTGCCAAGGCCCACGACTTCGCCCTTATCACAACGTGGGACGGCCGTTATCACTATATACATTATTAATGTAAATATACTCATCATGGTAGCTTGTTTTATCGCCTTTAAATTGCAAAACTCTGTAAGAACAGGCGCTGAAAACTTTACGCCAGCGAGCTAAAACAAATAGGCAAATAAAAAAAATGCTTTGCTTCCCATATGTCTTTTTAGTTTCACAATTATATAACAGGGAAGGCAGAGGAAACTTAGGGCCCGCCCTTGTTTTCAAGATTGCACGTTAAAATCAAAGCTGCGCTTTATCTTCTTGCCGGAGTTAGAAATAAAAAAAAATCATTCCCCTCAGTAGGAGTCGAACCCGCAGCCGTCGCGCTTACAGTCAGTGCCTCATTGTTCATTTAATGAAAGAGACAAAAAATAATGATGTTTATTAATATGAATTAAATCTAAATGTCTTTTAATCAGACCAGAGAAACATCTTCTAAAATACATTTTGTCAGGAGTCAGTCAGTCAGATTAATTAAATTTAACTGTAATTTGAAATTTGAACTATGTTTCGAATGAATATTTATAAATATATTAGTTTCTAACTTTAAATTATTAATATCTATCTATTTATGTGAATTTTGTGACATGTATCAAAAGGAAAGTACCGTAGCGTTTGGCGCTAGGTTCCCTCTGACTTACCTGGGATAGAGCGTGAAGTTAAGTAAGTGAGTATCAAAAGAACAACTTACCACTACAGTGCCCATCAAAAAGTGATACAGTAAAAAATCTATGAAATTAACAATTACATTATTCTCACGAAGCATGTTGAACCTCATCTGAAAAACAAAAACAATAGTAAATTGAACATTCTCCAATAAATTAGGTTGTAGGTCAACAAAAAAGTTACTAATTTATTTGTATGAAAAGAACTACAAATATAAGTTTGTAATGATTTTTTTTTCTATGAAATATCTATTATTTTTCACGTTTCAATTTTTTTCCTCTATTTGTATTATAAGTTCTCACTTCGGGCCTAATTTCACAACTGTACGTACACGGGAAATACCCTATAGGTTTTGATTACGCGGCGATTTTCTTAGAAAATGCAGCAAAATCTATGCATAAAACCTCGTTACTTTTGATTATATTGACTCAAATATAAGCTGATTCAAATTACCATATATTTAAATATTTGATATAAATTTCAACTTGATGCCTCCACGCGATCTCAAGACTAAGAAGTTAAATGGTTTTGACAGACGGACGGACAACAAAGTGATACTAAAAGGATTCCGTTTCTAACTTTTGGGATACACAACCCAAATTTTAAGTAGTACATAAATAATAAGATCGTAACAAGATCGTATTACTACTGTAGTTATCACTTACAGGTAACGTTAAGCATAAACATACAAGAGTATGACACCTTACCACAATAATATCTATTTCGTTATACGCGTATCCCCACAACGCAGCCGCCAGCAGTCCCATGGCGAACATCTGTGACATCGCTACAGAATTATATATTACTCTTCCTACGCTTAATAGAAAACCTGCAAAAAGATTATTTTTCAATAATTACATTATATCAAACGCCTCCAACCCGTGCTGTACTTAATTTACAAAATATTTCGATATCAAAATGTATGATTTCAATGCTCATCAAGAATAGTGTAATGAGCCTCTGCACCACCGTGGCGCCCTCCCACGCCACGGTAGTCCCAAGCGTACGACTGTCAACGGGACGGTCGTGGGTTCGATTCCCACTCTGAACTTTTGTAACCAATTGAACTTTTGTAGTGTAAATTAAAAAGCTCAGTACTCAGTGCCTTTTAAAAACCATCAATCGATTATTCTCGTTTATTGTTATGCCTTAAATATTTTACTTACTTCTATTCTCGTTTGGTAGAGCACATTTTTGTTCTCCATCAACTTCTGGTGCAACTTTAGGCACAATCAAAAATAGTTGTACGATATTCAGAAGGAATCCTATCACAAAGATTGAGGCCTGCACCGTTAAATTCTTCTCCACCATTTCAGTCATCATTCTTTCACCAAGTACCAGTGGAATTATTCTAGATAAAAGAACTATACCTGTAGAAGGTATAGGAGATGAATGTCAGTACATTGTATTAAGAAAAACGTATAAAAAATTGCACGTAGCACTAGAACCTGCGCCTCTTCGATACTGTCCAAGTTACGACGAAGTTTTTACACATTTTTTTAACTTATTTATGTTTCAGCAGCATTATTTTTTAGACAGACATTTTTACAAATTTCCGCTACTCATAAATATTTTTTTAGTGTAGATTAAAATTAAGAAAAGTTAAAATACATTAAGACACGCGCCAGCGTGTCCAGCCAAGTAAAAAGCTGGACACGTGCATTATGTATGTCACTCGAAAAAATTCAAGCTATTTTTGATCTCTTCGTAAGCCAATTAGTATACATACATGAAATTTAGTACATTTGTTAAAATCTCTTAACTTGTTATATTTATAATTCCAGCAATTTAACTAAAACGGTTATTGCCATATTAATGTTTAAAAATTAGCATTTTTGTAACTGCCTCACTCATTAAAGACCTAACCCACTTTTGGGTGACCTAGAAATTTGATATTTGATACCAAGTGTTCGTTTAAAATATAACTAAAATAATACTCCTACCATAGTGTAAGCTTGTTTTCGAAGGTGCATATTCGTCGCTATAAGCAACTCCGTGACTCCAACACCCAACACGGCATATAATGAAGAACACCGACGTACAGATCAGCATCACTAGGCGGGTCGCTGAACGGACGGTCACGCCTTCATATTCGATTCCGATGGCGTTTCCATTTGTTAGGTTGCAAAATTCTGAAAATTATTTGTGTCACATAATATAGGTTTCCTAACATTTTTTTTTAAATGTTCGAAGAGCTTCTATGGGTAAATGTTAATTAAGTTTACAATTTCAATTAGTAAAAAGTATTATTTTAAGTCTATTACAAAAATCTACTGTACTTTTATTGAAATATTTATATGACTAGCGACCCGCTCGGCGTCGTCCGCTTGAACCACGGCTTGAACACGATTATTTATTCACTAATCTGGATTGATTTCGTTTTCTAATAATAAATATCATTTATAAAGCTACTATCAACATACATATAGTGAATAGTTCATCGAAATTTAAAAAACTCTAAACATTGAACATTAAAGTTTCAGCCAATTGAATAAAATATTTATTTTATAGCAATTTTGTCAAACAAAGTCTTTGTATTGATATTTTTTTTAAATTTATGAAGCGATACAAATAATTGTTGTGGGTTCTATTACAATATCAAATGCGTCCAATTATAGATTTTCTCATATATTTTCCAAGTACAGACAAGAATTTTATTATATGCATAGACTTTATAAACACTAAGTGGTTTACTTTATAAATTGTGTAATATTTTTTGATTATTTCTTTCCAAACAATATTTTTGTACATGTATATTAAATATTATATTCTAAGCTTGAGGCCAGTCGTGGCGCAGCGGCACGAGGTGTAACTGTAAACCGACTGGTTGTGGGTTCGATCCCCACTCGAGGAGATGAAATATTTACTTAAATTTATACCTCCATTTCTTCGCTCTGGTGTCGAGGTTAAGCGCGGCGTTGAATTCTACCACTCAACAAGCAATGCCTCCAGAATTCGGCAAAAAGTGGGGACCGGAGTGTCTTAACAATGGGTTCCCTCTGCCTACCCTGCAGTGTGCGGGATACAGCGTGAAGCTGATTTATTTATTTATTTTTATATTCTAAGCTTACTAGATTCCTCTTTCCCATCCACATTTGGCATAAAGAACCAGGACAAGAAACACATCAAAACAGCCGATATGTAGATGAGGAGCGCTGATCTTCTTCTTCGAAAACCCCACCAGGCGATAAAAGGGGCAATTAAAGCTTCAAACACCGACAACGCTAAGATAAGTATATCTGAAAATATATTTAATAACATTTCTTATATAATAAAACAGTAAAAATATTTTGTCAATACATTTAGTAATGAAATAGATATAAGGACAATTAAAAAGAATAATAGAAAGCAAAAATATATGTTTTTAATTTCTTGTCTGTCTGTCTATCTCTTTGTATGGTCACATTTGTCCCTGAAAGTACTGAACCGATTTACTTAAAAGTTTCACCAATTGCTTTGTTTTAACCCAACTTAACATTTAAAATTTGTTATTTCATCAAAATCGGTTCATTAAAAAAAAGTTATCGGCATTTATATATTTGAATGAACTCAAGGCATTAGTTTGCCTGCGAATGTTATATAGCAATCGCGCTGATAAGATTTCTGGCTGAAGAATGACGTTCGAAACGTCTGGGTTATATGACTGTTGATAAAAATATATATTTTTAAAGCACTATTGTTCAGAGTACAAACAATAAAGTAAACAAAATTGATTTTTTTAGTTAGTTTTTAGTTAGTGAATCTTCAGTTAACTTTATAAATAATAAAAGTTAAGTTTAAGTCGTAATTAATTCAGCACATAGATAAAGACTGATTTGATCTTCAAAGAAATATTAAGTAAATACAAAGATTCTTCGGTTCGTTCGTTCGTTTGAAATAAATCTATATAAAAATACCTAAAAACAGCCTTTCTACGTGCACTCTGTAATAACTACATATTTATCAATTATACATTTCGCCAATAATATATGTAACTAATATAAAAACTGTACAAGAGTTAATATGCCATCATTACAGTTATTTTACAAAGAATATTATGGATCCTTCAAATTAATAATTTAACATTTAAGGCTGTTTCTGATTGAGTAAATTAAATTATTCACTGACATCAGCACATTTAACAGAGTTTTAAAATTATGATGAGACGTACATTACATAGGAAAAAGAACGTAATGGTACAAAAATATATATGTATAAGAAATAGTTAGCTTTATGAATATTTTTATAAAAATCCTTATACAAATTACGATAATGTAGTAAAAAAATCATATTAGAATATTAAAGATTAAAGTAACAAAACTCATATTAGAAGTCATTTCTGTTTATTCGATCAATAATTATCATGTAGCTTAAGCGGGCGAAGCCGCGTGCGTGGCGCTAGTATTTTTATATAATTATTATTGTATTTTTACAGATTGAAGCTAGTCGTGGCGCAGGGGTTCAGGCGTGGCAATTGAAAACGCGACGGGTTGTGGGTTCAACTCTTATGAAATGAAATATTTCATAATTTAATTTTCTTGCTCTGGTAATGAGGCAGAGCGCGGCTTTTTGACGCACCACTCAATGAAAATAATTTAAATATAAACACACCCAGGGGAAGACTATCTATACTAATAGATAATTATTAGTTAAACACAATTTAATTATTTTCTTGCCTTCCATATGTGTTCATAGTATTAAATAATCTTTAATAATATTCCGTTATTATTGCATCAAAATTTAGTCCTAGAGGCAAATTATGGCGTTTGGTCAGTGAATATGGATATGGCTTCAAAATAGTAAGAGGAGAACGGAGAGTATTGTATTGTTGAGCATAAATTAAAGTTAGAAAAAGGATTTTTTAATTTTTTTGCTACAGGGTAGACAGAGGAACCTAATTTTATGTTAGCATAATGTTAAATGTTATGTTATATTTTCCGCCTAATTGTGTGTTGAGTGACGGAAATCAACGCCACATTTTGTCTTGTTACCAAAGCGACAAGAGGAAAATAATTCATTCTCCCGAATGGGAACGGACCTCATAACATTATAAATATCGCTACAGATTAATTCCGTCGTGGCGCAGTGGCACAAGGTTATAAAGGTTGTGGGTTCGATCGCCACTCGAGGTAATAAATTATTATCGAATAACATTTTCTTTCTTGACTTAACCACTCAACACGCAAATGACTCTGAAAGTAGGGAACGTAGTGTCTTAACACTATGCTCCTTCTGCCTACCCCGCTGTGTACGGGATACCGCGTAAAGCTGATAAAAGATAACAACATACCTGTTGTGTAAGGCGGTAGTTCACCAACTTCTATGTCCTGCTTAATTAATTTGTAAACGGAGATTTCTCCTAATGTAGTTGGTAAAATGATGCCCAACAAGATCCCTCGCAATTTTTCGGGTTTGAACGTCTTCTTGTTGAACCATGATGCAACTTTTTCTTTGGCTGGAAAAAATAACATGAAGTATAGTTAAAAAATCAAATTATTTTCTTCTATTTCTCTTCTTGGTCGTCGTGGCGCAGCGTCGTGGCGAGGGAATGGCAATTAGGAAGGATTCACAATGTATCTAAACAAGATCTGAACAAGTATGAACCGTGACCGGCATGGTTCATACTTGTTCAGATCTCATATTCTTGTATGAGAAATAAGTATTCTTATATGTATGTATGTATTTATAGAGTATTTTGCACAGATTGAGATCGGACTGACGACGACAAAACGCGGCGTTGGGTTCCGCCACTCAACACGGAATGTTTCGAAAATTAGACAGTGTGAGGGGAGCGGAGTATCAGAACAACTAACACTAGGTTCCACCTGCCTACCCCGCTAGCCGGGAAAACGCGTGCTGTAAAAATAAATATATTAAAAGTATACATTTTTCTGCTTATAACTTTAAAAAAATATTTACCTTTAGTGCAATCCCACCGTTTAATCATCTTGTAAGAATAAAATATTTCAAATAATTAACAAATTAATCAACTTTGCTGAATATTGTTCATTTGTCACACCTATTGATTGTTTAAATCTGTAACAAAAAAATATTATGTTTGTATGTGTTGTAACGATAACTTAATTTTATTTTTCCATTGTTTAATTAAAATTTTTAAGTGATGTTTATTTATTATACAGGGTGGAAGAGGCAGCGCTCCATTTACGGAAACAGCATATAGGGTAAAATATTTCAAACCTATACCTAAAGAAATTAATCAAGATGCCTCAACAGTTTGGACGTAGGATTTTTTTTTCATTTCACGATTTTTATCCATACCTGTATTTCGTGTGACGCGATTACGTATAGATCCCAATCACATAAACACTTACTACTACAAAAATACTACTAAAGGTTAAACAACTTTGATCTTTATCACCAATACATACGACTCGATTTCGAAATGAGGCGTGTGCGGCGGTGTTCCTTTGATAGGTTTATGTGTGCGTGCGTCATCCTTACAAATGGCGTTTTGTTTTAAAATGACAATTTTATTATTTATTTTGTTTAAAAAAAAAACTTTTTCATTTTTGGGAATTTATTTTTTTCTGAATTATATTAGGCTTTTATAGAGTAGTTAAAACTGTGGTTTTATTTAATGTGGTGCTGACACTTCCACCCTGTATATATGTGAACTGAGGCCAGTCGTGGCGCAGGTACACAAGGTGTAACTGTAAAACTAACTGGTTGTGAGTTCGATCTTCATTCGATGAGATGAAATATTTACTTAAATTTATATTTCCATTTCTTCAATATGGAAAAGTCAGTAAGTAAGGTTAAAAATTCCAATTTTTTCAGCTTCAAGCTGTATTCCGCACACAGCAGGGTAGGCAGGGTAGGCAGACAAACCTAGTGTTAAGACACTCCGTTCCCCACTTTCTGCCGAATTCTAGAGGCATTGCGTGTTGAGTGGCAGAACTCAACGCCTCGACATCAGAGCGAACAAAAATGGAAATATAAATTTAAGTAAATATTTCATATCCTCGAGTGGGGATCGAACCCACAACCAGTCGGTTTTACAGTCACACCTTGTGCCCCTGCGCTACGACTGGCCTCAAAATATTTGCTACTTTTAAATCTGAATGTCACTACTTTTTTAATTATTATTTTCACTAACATCTTTAAATCTCCCAGTTGCAACGTTGACGTGAACGTTTCGGAACGTAGGTGAATAAATTTCACCTTAAACTTATCTTATCCTGATTAAAATTGAAATAAAAGCGATTTAGGCCCGTATTTATAAATCACTCTCAATTGTGAGATCGATCTTGAGGTGCGGTTTTCATTCATAGATATATAATAATAGATTTTAAGATGCAAAACTTCCTGCATACAGCAAAAACTAACTAACTAAACTGTCTCCTATAATAATACATAAGAAAATCTAAAGACGAATTTGGATTAAATTATAACCTTCACCACTCCAAAGGAAAGATTACATGAACAAGTGAAAAATGAATACTTGTTGATAACATATACGTAGGTACTCATTGATAATGATTTGGAGAGTTAGCTCTTATGCTGTTTATTAATAATTGAAATGTACACGAGTAGTGTCTAGACTATACGCGAAATATATGAAGCCAGAACCTGAAAACTGGTATTCTTCAGACGTTACTCTAGGCTAAGCCACTGGAATTTAGGGTCATATCATTTATAGCTCCAAACACATTCTATAAGCACAATGTATAGCGCGTTTATTTTACTTTTTTTCCAAATCTATACTTATAATAAATCTGTAGAAAAGTCGTTTCTGTACATTGAAAATATAAAAAAAAAAAATTGCCAGGGTGTTAAAGGATAATTAACAGAATCCATTTCCAACATTTTTGGAATTTTTGTCTGTTTGTCTGTTTATCTGTTTGTCTGTTTGTCTGTTTATGTGAACACGTATCACGTAAAAAGTACACAATAAATTTAAGCAACTTTTATACATAAAATTTACAAATAAATCAAAGTAGGTTTTAGTGTTTATTTCATTGTAATCGCTTCACTCTATCAAACGATATAAGTATTTAAGTTTTCAAGAAGTTAATATTTGAGATAGTAAAAATCGGTACCAGTAACGCTATCTATTGACAAAAATAGTAGGTACTAACGAATCTTGATACTCTCTTCCATACGCGTAACGCTATCACTAATTGTGATGGGATCTTAATAGATGGCGCTGTGCATAAAAGAAAATATAGTTTGGAA
>JAATLQ010034349.1:0-22315 GCA_013421005.1 Heliconius erato x Heliconius himera
AGGAATCCAGGGCAGTACGCGAGGCAATTAAGAAATCGTTGGCGGTAGTTTGATATAATAATTATGTCAACTGACAGACGAATGCCACCTCAGTCTACCCGTGACCACGGACTACTGCAAAGTGTTCGAAACGTCGGGTTTCCAAAAATGTATAAACATACAAAATATACGCGATTAATCCGGTTAAAGTAGTTTTATTTAAAATGTGTAATAATCGTGAAAATCAAAGAACTTATTAATTTAAATGTTTTATAAATGTAATATGAAATAAATTGTTATTTTAATTTTTATTTTGGCGGCTTATAAAAAAAATATGCGGTATTATAAAAATAATAATATAATAACGTTAAGACGCTCCATCCTCCACAGTCCATGTTTCGTGATATTGAGAGGCGGCACTCACTGTCGCGTAGGTATTGTCTACCAGAGAAAGGAAAAATTAAAATAATTTTGAACGTATTTACAGTCAAACGCTATACCATTAGACCACGACGCCTTCAAAAAAATAATTGTAGTGAACTGACTTGTAAGCTATATTCTTTAATGACAATCCAGTAGACAATGTAGCTTATAAGCCGAAAAAACAATAATTGTTAAGCAACATAGTGTAATATCGCGTATCGTGGTAATTTAAATATACCAAGACGTTTTTCCAGCTTCACACTGTATGCCGCATATAGCAGGGTAGGCAGAGAGAACCTGGTGTCAAACCACTCCTTTCTCAACTTTTCGCCTGAATTTGAAACATTACGTGATGAACAGTAGAACTGTACGCCGTTCAGTCTATTATAGAGGAGAAACGAAAATAATTGATATCCTCAATTGAGAATCGAATCCATAACATTGCATCACATACACAGTCCCGCTGCGCCACGATGACTACTCCTTTTGTAAAATGTAATTATTTTCTTTTTTTGATAATTTTCTTTACTTATTCTAATAAATTGAAATACTGTTACAACATCATAATGTTCACATTTTCTTTTCATAGAAAAAAATATAAAACAACAAAACTTAAATGTAAGTACATATTGTATTTTAACATAAATCATATAAAATGAAATTAGAGATGCGATGCAAATCAATATTTCCACGAACAGCTCGACAATACTCTTAACGAGTCTTTACCCGCATAGTAAACTGGAAACACAAAGCTAAATGTGAGCTTTGTGAAATACTTTGCACTTGTAGCGAGACATTTTGATTCACTCTATTTATGTACAGTAAGTGGTAAGTGTTCTGAATGCGTATTGTGGATAAGAGGTGAATTCAGTTTTGAATGTCGCTTGTCTTTTGTGCGGGTTTATTTTATTTGTGGTTTGTAGAAATTGCAGTATATTACAATTGTGCTTATTTTTTTTTTGTTCTAATATTTTAAGCGATTTTAATAATTTATACTTTTATTTTGGTTGTACTAAGTTCGAAAAGACACGAATATTTTTTTTTTTACATTTTTAAAGTATTATTCCACACTTAGGAAAGAAAAATACTTGTTTAGCAAAACGTCTAATAATTTGAATGCGGGACTTGAATCCGCGCCTCCTGGAAACCGACCAGATCTGACCACCAAGCCAAACGTTCTCATGAAGCTATGTCGAAATTTTTCTACGCTTGTTACAATTTATTTATGTTGTAACGAATATTTTATTTCGTGGAGGCCAGCCGTGGTGCAAGGGGCACAAAGTGTGACTATAAGCACGACTGGTTGTGGTTTCAATCTCCACTCGAGGAAATTAAATATTTACTTATTTAGAAAACCAGTCCAGTTATAGAGCTATGGCATGTAATGTTAATTAGAAATAACTATTTTATTTCATAAGAAGTTGCCCGAGTATGAAATTTACTCAAATTTCTTATATAAAACTTTATACATTAACCTCCCGTGTTCAATTTTCATATAATTTTCTTTTTAGTGTTTCGTTTTTGATTGAGCGATCTTTCAAATATTGATTTGGCATTTTGAAAAAAATATCGTCTTACATATTAAATGTCCAAAGAATTACTTCTAAAATTTAGTGTAAACTAATAGTCCAGTGTGAAATTTCCAAGCTACTTTCATTAAAGTTCAATTTTAATTAAATTTATAGCAAATTATCAAATTATTACTGTAACAACTTGATAATCGCTTTCATTCAGGAATTCTAAAGGAAACGCTTATTTGCTTTTTAATGCAAGACACAAAAACAAATTTTGTATTTTGTGGCGCACAAAGTGTGACTGTAAACGGGAGTGGTTGTGGGTTCAATCCCCACTCGAGGAAATAAAATATTTATTTAAATTTATATTGCCATTTCTTCGCTCTGGTGTCAAGACAAAGCGCGTTGAGTTTCGTTAATTAAATTCGACGGAAATTGGAAAATGAAATGTATTTACACTAGGTTCCCTCTGCCTATCCTGTTGTGTGCGGGATACAGCGTGATAAATTAATAGTTAAAGAGAATATAGTATACATCGGTTACAAAACTTCTGTCCATTTTAAGAAGATAGTTTTTTTACATATTTAAAAAAGTTTTATGTAAGTATAATTTCTTTGTAAGCTAGAGACAAACGTAATCCAGATTATCGTATATACAACAACTCGTATAATATTTCTAAATTGCAGTAATAAAAACATACATCATTCACCTTCAAAGAGTATTTTTAGCATTCTAGGAGCAAAAAGGAGGATTTTTGAACAGGTGTCGAAACCCTAGGCATTACAATATTGTTGCTTTCATATTCTAAACTAATTGCGCAAAATAATAACTAAATTCTAAAATTAAGACAATACTTGTTTAAAAATACAGCAGCAGATTCATGAAAATTAGGCCCATATTTCATATGAGAATTTGTAAGCGAACTTTCACCATTAACTTGATGAAATTACTACTGTATGTATGTATAGTTTGTTTAAAGTTTAAGTCATCTAATTTAGTTAATAATATAACTTTAATACGAAAATTACATTTTAATATTAAACATTATTCCTTACATAATAAAAAAGATAAACAAAAATTTTATTAGTATCTGTAAAAATATTTCAATAATTTGTTAGCTTTTGTTGGATTTGTAAATTTAAAACTCACGGAAAATTGCTAGTTAATTATAAATATATTTATGAAGGTTGTAGTAATTATATAATATTTTTTAAATAAGGTAAAACATTGAATTTGTTTTTCATATATCAATACTGTCAAATATTAAACCTTAATTGGACTCAATTCACAAAATATTCAGAAGATTTTTCATAGTGGCGTCAAGTCTATATTGCTTTTCCTTCAATACAAAAAATTATTATCTGTTATCATCTCGTTAAGAATAACTATAAAAAAAATATTAATCATAACTGGAAATCACATATATGTACTGCAAATATCTACGTAGAGTTTCAATTTAAAAACTTAGTAGTTATCGACAACTCTGCCATGGTAACATAACGTTTAGATACCTACTACGTATAAATATATCGAACTGGTCTCAAGTAAACGTTTTTGCCTACAATCTAGGCACTTGCGTATTCGTAATAAGGACGTATGCGGTGACAAGACGGAGATTATTCGGCGACTGAACACACCGCACTGCGGAAAACTCGTAATTTCCGTCCAAGTATCAGGCATAAACCCCTTATAATACCTTTAATACGCTTTCTCTGGCTATTAATGCAATTTGGGATTTAAATACGACTATTCTATATTTTCTGTTATAAACACGCTAATAATTTTAAAATTCAATTTCTTCTCAGCTTTTAAGCGTCTCTCGCATATTATTTTGTTCAGCGAGAATTTCAAAAAAGTTTTGAATAATGCGAATCATTATAAGAAAATTATTATTATCAATCAAAATCAAAAAAAGAAGCCAGTCGTGGCGCAGCGGCACAAAGTTGACTGTAAAATCGACTGGTTGTGGGTTCGATCCCCATTCGAGGAGATGATATATTTATTCAAATTTGTATTTCTATTTCTTCGCTCTGGAGTCAAGGCAAAGTGCGGCGTTGAGCTCCGCCACTTGGGTGGTATCAGTGTCAGTGGGGAACTGAGTGTCTTAATATTAGTCATACAGCGTGAAGCTGATAAAAAAGATATAAAATTAAAAAATTACAAGTTAATAAAATTACTTTTAATATTAAGCTTCAAATTCATTTCTTCTTTCAGGTTTAGCACAAAACTGTAAAAAAACTACGGTGTTCATTGTTTCACTTTTTTTTTCAATATATCAAGGCTGCTTGTCCTCAACGTGCGCAGGTTTTAATAGAAACATTCTTGTCATATTGGGATTTGAAACTACAATGTTGCTAAACTACAAGAAGCCAGTCGTGTCGTAGGGGCACAAAGTGTGCCTGTAAATCGACTGGTTGTGGGTTCGATCCCCACTCGAGGTGATGAAATATTTATTTACACTTATATTTTCATTTCTTTGCTCTGGTGTCGAGGGGAAAACGCGGCGTTGAGTTCCGCCACTCAACACGCAATGCCTCCAGAAATTGGCGGAAAGTGGGGAACGGAGTGTACCACTAAGTTCCCTCTGCCTACTCTGCTGTGTGCGGATACAACATGAAGCTGAAAAAAAATATATTTTATTATTATTTTTTTCTCCTTTTTTTATTATTACTTCTTTAGACTCAACACGGGTTCTTTGAGACTGCCTAAAAGTTACAAAAAGCGCAACGATCTTAGTAAATTAAGTATTTTTATCATTTTAATGTAAAACAACTCATAAGTAGGTATATCATGAAATCTGAAGAATTATTTTGACGAATGTATCAAAGGGAAAATTGAAAATGAGGAAGAATTTTTAGATATAATTCTAGGTGACGTAATCTAATACGTTCCATTATAAAGTTAGATCGGATATACATTTATGTTACATATACTAGAGAGCGAATTGACGCATACAAAAGGCGTTGCCATAGCGACGTGTATGTCACTTCTTACAAAAGTGTGTATCGACAAACATATAGGAGTGTGTGTTATATTTATTTTATTTATTGAATATATTTCTTATGTATATTTATGTTCATTTAAAAAAAAATTAAAAGTCTTTCTCTATTTAAACTATATTTGTCCCACATTTCATACTCCTCCGTCCGCACAATTCTCCTTAAAAGAAGTGAAAAGAGGTGTTAGAAACCACAAACATTCTGCCAATTCGTTTATAATGGCATAATAAGTTTTATAACACAGTACGCAATAGGAGCTAGGTTATATTCTCTTTTGTTATATATGCATTCTTTTTTTATTCCATACTTTAACGCTATATCCTGCACATAATAAGGAAGGCAGAGGAAACCTAGTTCTTAGACATTCCGTTCCCCACTTTCCGCTGATTCTGGAAGCATTGCGGGTTGAGTGGCAGAAGTCAACGCCGCGCTTTGCCTCGTTAGCAGAGCGAGGAAATTAAAATATTAAATATTTAATTTCTTTAAGTGAGAATTGAACCCAGAATCATAATCTCACGCTTACACCGTTACGCTAAGACTGGTCTATTTATATCCTAATATTATTTTATATAAAATCTTGAATAATAATCACCGTAGCTTTTAGCGCTCCATTCTCTCTGACTACCCAGCTAGGGATACAGGGTTAAGCTAGTATAGTATAGTATACTATAGTATAGTATAGTATAGTATAGAATGAATAATAATATTCAGCTAAACTGTAAGTTAAAGTGTTATGTTTATTGTTTAAGATTTCTACCTAAAACATGTGTGCATTGCAATATGACTATAAAATATGTAGCGATGCAAGAAGCTCGTAGCGTCCTAAACGTTAGGTTTTCATATTTTCTGGGAACGTAAAATTCGTTGGAATAAAAGCAGTGAACACGTAAGTACATATATCTGCTTGTATGTACTTAAACTCTCTTTTGGTTAACGATAAGTGAATTGACTTATACAGAGGTAGTGGTTAGAGTCGATAAGTCTATGAATATTATATACTTCGTCCTTTGTGTGACCTTATGACCTTTATGACATCTTTGCCAAGCTTCTTCGCTTTGAAAATCCGTTGTAGTTTCGAAATAAAAAATAATGCTACTGTAGTAATATATGCAATAAAAAAATCAGCTCTGTATCTCGCACACAGCAGGGTAAGCAAGGGAAACCTAGGAGTTAAGACACTCCGTTCCCCACTTTTTGCAGAGGTCTGGAGGCATTGCGTGTTGAGTGGCGGAATTCAACGCCGCGCTTTGCCTTAAGACCAGAGCGAAGAAATAATATAAATGTAAATAAATATTTCATTTCCTCGATTGGAGATCGATCCCACAACCAGTCACTTTTATAATCACACTATGTGCCCCTGCGCCACGACTGGCATCTATGTATGCAATAATTAATATATTTTGAAGTTAATATTGTTTATGCTTAGGTGGTATATTTGTAGTGAGCGGCATACATTTAAAAACAACACAACATTATTTTTACTTTATATTCAATACACAGAATTAACCCTTTTTATAGTAATAAATCATTCCTTTTTTAGTAAAACATATTAAATGAAAATATTAAATATTAGTAATTTCTCGAGTCGGACCCACAACCTATCGTATTTACAGTCGCACGCTGGTGCCCCTGCATCACGCCAGGCTTTCTCATATAAAATATTATTAAAAAAATGTTTGAATTGTTGTTGAAGTTTGAATATTAAATAATTGAAAGCTATTTTTTACATTTCCTTGCATCCTCTTACGATATTGGCCAGGAATGAAATACCGAACCCTTTTCCTTATTTATTTGCAGAAGTGGGCCTTAAAACGTGCGTAAAATGCCTAAGTAAAATGTCAAAGAAAAAGGCATGGCTAAAACACGATAGTAGTCGATTCGATTTATCTTCATTTCCTCTCTCTAGTCCTCACAGATCATAATATTTTGCCACACATAATACCTTAAATTCAGGGATGCAGAGAACGCAGTGCCTTAACACTAGGTTCTCTACCTACTCTGGTATTGGTAAAGGACTTTACTATAATAAAAAAAATATTTTATATGGTAATTAATATTTTTTCACTTTACACACACACGTATCTACAGAAAAAAAGGGTGTCGCCTTACTGCACTGAGACGTTCAAACGTTAAATTAATAATATAAATAAATAAAAATAAAATAAATCAGCTTCACTCTGTATCCTGCACACATCAAGGTAGGTAGGGGGAACCTAGTGTTAATACACTCCGTTCCCCACTTTCTGCCGAATGATAGAGGCATTGCGTGTTGAGTGGCAGAACTCAACGCCGCGCTTTACCTTGACACCAGAGCGAAGAAATGGAAATATAAATTTAAATAAATATTTCATCTTCTCGAGTGGGGATCGAACCCACAACCAGTCGATTTTACACAGTCACAGTCACACTTTGTGCCACGACGCCACGACTCACCTCTTTAATAATATAATTTAATTTAATTGTCGTTTATTTTGATGAGTAGAAAAATCTGTAAAGAAACTAAAACACGACGCCTAAGCCACTTTTTTGTTGAAACTATTTTGTACATATACGA
This sequence comes from Heliconius erato x Heliconius himera, assembly GCA_013421005.1. Lineage (NCBI taxonomy): Eukaryota > Metazoa > Arthropoda > Insecta > Lepidoptera > Nymphalidae > Heliconius > Heliconius erato x Heliconius himera. The sequence continues at coordinate 7,470 of JAATLQ010034349.1, forward strand.
GAGTATAATTTTATTAAAACAGCAATTTAGTGTGATATGTAGAAGAGAGGATGATTTTTAAGAGTCGTAGATAAATAAAATTGAAGATTAATAGCAGCTATATATGGTGTTATAGCATTATTTGCTTAAAATACGCTGTTTCAGGGTAAGCTATGCAACAGATAGAATATTGTAAAATTTTGTCCTAAAAAAAAAATCAAAATAGCAGCGAAGTTTTTACTCAAAATGTGTACAAAACATAAATTCGCCTCAAAAGAAATGTTATTTCACGTATTAGACGTGAATTCAAAAACGAATTAATTAAGTAGATGTATTTAAAACTCCGTACGCGAGCGTCATAAATTTTGCTACTGAAGTCACGCTCCCCACGTTACGTATTTATGAATTTCACAAGAATTTTAAATGGCAACCTTCTTAATATACAATGCACTCTCGGGAATACCTGGAGATGTTTTTTTTTTCATTTGTTTATTAAAAATTCAAAATGATTAATGGAATAAATAATAGAACATTAGACTGGTATTATAAATAAAGAAAATGTTCAAAATGGTCAATACCAGATATTACTTTTATTTAAAATTTTATATTTCTTAATATTCTTTTATAGCTTTTAAATGCATTTTAAAAAAAACACATTCATTATATCTATCTATCTTGTCACTACCAAACGTCAAAAATAGTAAAGACGCAATCTATTGATTATATACATTTTGTTCCAAAATTAGCATTTGGAGTGGCAAACAAAATTTATATCAGTAGTGAGAAATGTATAAATTACATATTACTATTTTTATGTTTGTAAAAACACAAATATAATAGTTGAATTACAATCGTGTAAGGCATACGACTGTTCTAGATTTAAGTAATACAAATAAGCATTTCAATCAAAATTATATTAATTAACCAAATATTTTTAAAAACAAGCTTTGTAGTTTTTTTTTTAAATATTGTTTTTTACAAATCAAACCCTTTCTTTCATTTGATATCCATATTAAGTGGGTTCTGCAAAAAAAATATTTTTCACATACACTAACAATTAAGTTAAAATCAAAACAAGTTAAATAAAAGTTTGTAATATAATTCCATCACTTATTCGTATTTTACCTAAGTAAGGCTTACACCGCTAAAAGAACCTGAAAATTAGCAAATAGAAGAGAAATAATTTATTTAAGTTTTAATATTTTTGAATTTCATAAATAGTTTAAATTTGCATTTAAACAATGAAAAACATACATTTTATTTATGAAGATCAAAAAGGTACTTGTATGTCCAAACAGAATTAATATTAAAAGAACATATGTAATCAATAAATGTAAAGTAGCATTACGCTTTGAAAAATTTCCTATTACGGAAATACTCTCACTTTATTTACTACTACGAAGAACACTCAAGTAAGGAACTGTAGTAAGTGGCCGTCGTCGAAACACCCTTATTAACATTTAAGCATTAAAGCTTGCGCTCGCTCCGATGCACTTAGTTCTTATTATTTATATATTTTACATTTACATATTGAATAAATACGCGATTTTAAGACGTTTCATTTTAATACATATTGTCTCTGAAATTAATGGAATTTGAAGATCAATGTATTGATGAACGAGGCAAAGCTTGGCGTTGAGTTCCGTCACTCAACACGTCATGCCTCTAGAATTCGGCGGAAAGTGAGGTTGGAAAGTAATAGGAACGGAGTGTCTTAACACTAAATTGCGAACACAAACCGGGCGGACATCGGGCTCATCGCATTGCAAGATGATATAGACTGCAATGCGATCCTGTCAGTTCCAACTGACCTGAAAATGTATCGTCAAACAGTTTTTATAATATTACCACTACTGGAATCAAAAATCATTCACAATATTTCAAAATAAAAGAAATCTAATCACCTGCACCACGACCGGCCTCACTCACTTATGTCACTAATTATATTTTATATTCACTTATGGGACATACGTGAATGTTATCGTTTTTCTTGTAGTTACTTGTTTTCAATACGCATATATACCTATATGCGTATAGTAAAACCTCACGTGTACTATTCATTCTATATATAGATGTTAGGCTATTACTATTGTTACACAAAATATTTATTTAGATATAAGTTAAAGAAAATTATAATAAAATTTAAAATTAATTTCTCTCACGTAGGAAACGGACCTCACGTTTTGATCTTTCCTTTCACCTATTAAATGAAGCGGAACACAATTCCAAAGTGCCCTTGGAATCACAATGCAGAAAAATTATTGATATGCTAATTTAAATGGATTCAGTTCAAAGACGATTACAGGCAATACATATTTTTAAATATTTTTCTGTTTAAATTGGGTTAAAAATAAATAGTTTAATTATTTTTTGGGACCGTCCGTTTACCGCATAACCTTAAACTCGTCAATTTGTGGGTTCAATTCCTATTCGGGGAAAGGATTTTTTTAATATTTTCATTTCTTTGGTCTAGTAACGAGACAAAGTATGGTGTTGAGTTATGCCTGTCAACTCGGTAAAAAATGGGAAACTGAAGTGTCATAATGAGAACGGAATGTCTTGATACTTGGTTTCCAGGTTCCTTCTGCCTACGTTGATTTATAGTTGCAATATTCAAGATTAACATGTACACAATTTTCGAAGCTGGAGCAGCCTGTGGAAAGTACTCTGTATTTTTCTTTTTGCCAAGGTTCATCCAATAGTTGGCTAAAATCAATCCTTTTTTTTTAAACGATTTGAAATCTAACTTATCAATAAAACGTTTACAGACATAATAATAATAATACTCCTTTAAAATATTTTTAATGTAAACCCATCTCTCCAGTGTTTTGCGGTAGAAATATCCTGATTGTAAGTTAATAATTAATATCGCTGTTTCTTTTCTAGATCATTCCAGATATTCTGATGTTCGTATATTTCATAAACATTATAACGATTGTTGGAAATATTCCTTTGAACATTACATTCAAAAGTTAACGTTTCTTTGAATTTAGCTTCAATGTGCTTTATTAAAGTTTTCTTTTATTAACAAAACTCGTACATAAGACAATTTTAAATGAAATATAATTTTGATTTAGAGCTTAAAAAAATAAACAAAAACGTTATATTCACATTTGATAATAGGTACCCTATTGTTATATCTTAAACGAACATCCCTTGATTGCTTTTGGCTTGATCAGGACTAGGTACTTAGTTTGAATTTTTGTTTAATCGTTGGATTGTCCCTAGGCAAAGTGTCAAAAGTGAAAAATCGCAAATGTTTTTATTGCTTGTTTGAAATATTAAGAGTTGTAGTTTTAAAGAATTTTTGCGAAATTCTTTGTAATCAAAAACTACCTTTGTTAGCAGTCCAAAACAGCAATAAAAGAAATTTGAGATTTTCACTGACTGTCGTATTGTATTATGTTTTTTTTTTTCAAGGATATATTTAAATATTTAAAAGTTCTACTTATTTTGGTCTCGTTTACTAAGAAAACTTTGACTTATAGTCACTTGTTTTTACTATAACCTAATATATTATTGTCATAAATCAAATAATTTTCAATTGATGTTCGGAAACATTTAAATTATATTACTATTTACAATAGTTGTTGATTGTTGTTGAAATTATGTTGTTTAATACTTAACTGTAATTACAACAAATCGTACAACTTGCTACATACATAACAACACAAATGTTATCATTTGAGGTTAAATATTTGATGCGGTTAGCCATTGTGGATATTGCTCGTAGTCTACTGGGGCACGATGACGTCATTAATCTCCATGTAATGTTCACCCAAATAGACCTCGTGCACGGGACATTTGATACAGCTACCTAATATCTAAAGCTGACTTAAAATCGAACATAAATTTATTGAATACTGAAATCTTGAACTCCTAAATGTTTATATATACTTTCTATCACGCATATAGCAGGGTAGGCAGAGGGAAACTAGTGTTGAGAAAGTCCGTTCCCCACATTCCGCCGATTTTTTGACGTATTTCAGGTTGAGTGGTGGAACTCAAAATTGCGCTTTGCCTTGGTACCAACCAGAGCGAAAAAATTAAAATAACAAAACTTATTCCTCCGAGTGAGAATCAAACCTAGAACGGCCTCATATATATTTATACAAATATTTATATTTTTGTTCATCATCAGTGGCTCCGCATGACAGTGACCCGATCGTCGGTGCATTTAATAAGGGACATGCCTAACGTCATCCAATCCGTGGTTACCACTCGAGAACCCTTCCGCCCAACGTTCATAAGTAAGTTTTTCTCGCTGATGATTCCATTCCCCACTGCCATGCCCGTGTACCCGAGCAATTCTTTAAAAAAAAAAATCTATTCTTTGAGCAATGTCAATAATTTTTTTCTCATATTGATGTTATTATTTCCTATCAAGAAAATATATTTATATATAATATTTTATTCCAATATTACATAAAATATTCTTATACAATTATACACCGGTGCACTGGTAGATATTCTGCTACTACTATTATAGTATTTCAGTTTGATTTGCAATATAGGCACGGAGGCGTGACGTACGCCAGGACCATCTTGTCACACCGCAACCAGGTCTTCTGCCGTACCAAATACATATAACGTATTTCTTATAGGTAACACATATGTCTCAACGCCTGTAAGTCAGATATGTTAGTTTGAAATGGTCATAGCTTCTATTATCATTTGGAGAAATTATAATAACTCTCTTTTAATAAAAAAACTTAACAGTCAACACAGTATGTTCTACGTGTATGTTTTTATTTTTTTAGCTTCAAGATTAATCAACTATCAACCAGCGTCAAAATGCTCCATTTTAACTACTTTCTGTCTGAATTCAAAACACTATGTGAAAAAAACTCATCATCTGCTAGAGCAGAGAAATGAAAATAATAAGTAATTCATTACCCTAAATAGGAATCGAACCTGAAACAAAACCTGTAAAAATCAGACGTAGTCTTCCCACTGCGTCATCATTGACTCATATTGTATATGTTTAGTAAGTATTAATATAAAAATGTTATTCAATCACTCTTTTATGATTTGCAGTAAACTAGTAAATTAGCAAGTTAGTCGAAGCTAATTGGAAACTAATAGCTATTTCCCTAGTGAAATTGATAAATTAAATTAAAAATTAAATTAGCTTCACGCTGTATCCCGCACACAGCAGGGTAGGCAGAGGGAACCTAGTGCTAAGACACTCCGTTCCCCACTTTCTGCCGAATTCTGGAGGCATTGCGTGTTGAGTGGCAGAACTCAACGCCGCGCTTAACTTCGACACCAGAGCGAAGAAAATGGAAATATAAATTTAAGTAAATATTTCATCTCCTCGAGTGGGGATCGAATCCACAACCAGTCGGTTTTGCAGTCACACCTCGTGCCGCTGCGCCACGACCGGCCTCGTGATATTGATAAATAACACGAAATCGCCTTGTGAACAAGATTTAATGAGAATTGAAAAAAAATACGTACGGAAATCAAATCTATTCTAAAAGAATATTTTATTTGGTAAATTCTTCATTGAAAGATAAAATACTTTAGACCTTTATTTCTTTATTTAAATAATGTACCGTAATTCGTTACAAGAATTCATATATTTTCTTTATTGAAATTATTTGAATAATAAGTATAATTATAGATATTCTTACTTTAAATATTAAATTATATTATACAAAAATCTTATCAATCATAAAAAACATTCATCATAAATTCAGATTTATTTTTTTTAGCGCCAGCCTGTATCTCATACACAACCAAGTTTGCAAAGGTAACCTAGTATTAAGACAGACGCCGGTTTCCGCCAAATTCTGGAGGCATTGGGTATTGAGTGGCGGAACCTTTTGCTCCCACACTAGAGCTAAGAAAATCGAAATATTAAATATTTTATTTCCTTGAATGGATATCGAACCGACAACTAGAAAACGGGGACATTTACACTTTTTGCCCCACGCGGCACATTTGGCCTCATGTACACACATACTTAAAATTGATGTAAAATAAAACTTTTTGCTCTTTGTTTTGCTTTAAATGTTAACAATTACAACACTTTATACATATTTAGTCAAATATTAATATAAAAAACTGTGTCAAAAAAAAAGATAAGAAAACATTTATATTTTAATATATCTTATAAGTATCACTCTTTTAAAGTATCTCGAAATTGTCGCGAAAAGTGGGCAATGGAATTTCTTAGCACTAGGTTCCCTCTGCGGGATACAAAGTAAAGCTAAAAGAGAGATTTATACACACAAAAGATATAATTAATCTTTATACTGTACTATAAATATACATTACAATACACCAGGGTACAATATAACTAAAAGTATTCCTTAACAAAATACAGTTTATAATCTCTTATTTTATACATTCAGTACTTACATACAAATTGTAAAAAGTATCTTATCACTGTAAAAAGCTTTTAATCGCGCACTCACAGCTGCCAACTCACAGTAAAGAGACCGCAGAACAACAGATGCTTACAGATAAGAATTCCGGACGTCTGCTTTAGGCTAACTTCAAACTGATTTTACTTTATTTTTATTATTATCGATTACCTAAAAGAATATCAATGGTATCTTATAAAGGGTAGCTACCAGTGTAAAAATATAATTAAGTTATATTATGAGTAGTATAGTAACATGTGGGCTCTTACCGTACCTTATCCTTTTATAGTAAAAAGCTATTCCTGTTGTGTGTATATTTTGTGCCTAATAATGAAACCACAGAATTTATTTTTAAAAATAGCTTAATTATTTTTGGTCCTTCATGATAATCAATACATTTTCTCATGCGCTTGAACCAATTTTCTAATTTCTTTTCCATTTCGATTGAGGTACTTTCCAAACATAGTTTTTAAATGCATTATCGGCTTTTTCTAGCACTAAAAGCCGAAGAGCAGGCAATATATTTTTTATATGCGGAAAAGAAAAAATCATTCTTTGATTACATTGATTTAGATGCTTCATTTTTGTTTGCCCTAAGGAATCGTAGACATCATTATATAGACGAGAATATTTGATATTACTTTCAGCTAGATACCTCCACGCGATTCCAAATAAATGGTCTTGACAAATGGACAGATGCAAAACAAAGTAATCCTATAAGGATTTTAGGTAAAAAATTCTACAGAAAAGATTTTTTTTTCATTATTCTATGAGGCTTATAAGGCTCAGCGTGTTAAAAAAACAACAAGTAAGTTTTTAAGTAGTTCAGTTTGCTGTTATTAGTACAGTATATATACAATAAATGCATTTATAAACTATACAAATCCAAATCAAATGATTAATCCCTAGTTTAAAAGAGACCTTATTTGTAAAAATTGCAATTTAAGAGCACCAAACAATTTAAGTGAAGCGCTATATTTGTTACTGTCGTATACTACCAATAAGTTTTAAAATCCTTGTGATTAAATGAAAACATCTAAGCGCATCTATATTGTATTTCTTAGAAAATCTGCTGAATTAAATTGGATAAAAATATTGATAGACAAATAAAATTGAAGCTTATTATTATTGATCATTGTATATCTAAATATGGATAGATGATTTAAATTATTATTTTTTTCCACTATAGACAGTATTTTTTATATACCTATATTTATCTTGTTTTTTTTTCACCTTCAGTATTTAAAGGGTACCTTTTGTTAAGACACGGCGTTATCCAATTTCCGTTGAAGAAATGAAAATAATAATAATATTTTCCCCTAGTGGGAATCAAACCCACAACCCTCACGTTACAGTCACACGCTTGTGCCCCTGGCCACGACAACCTCTATCTATATTGATATCAAGATATAATCATTAAGAATATTTCCGCCAACTTATATACGTCTTCAATTAAAATCTTTACTTATAGCTATATAACGTTAAAATAAATTACTGCGGTTAATTTTCTTCACAAAACTACACACTTATGCTTTTATAATACTAATAAAGAATAATCGAATCAAGCTCACCTTAACTCTGTTTACTTGCTCTCTCATTATAATTTTATTAAAACAAAGAACGGTAGGAAACCGAGCTCAAGCTTAAAATTAAAGTCATAATATATCTGTGAAATATCTCTCGACGACTAGAGATGCGGAGTTCTGTGTTAATTACTTAAATATTAAAACGTCCATGATGCGGAGATGTCAGGTGCGCTTAAGTTTATATCACCACCTCTTTTGTTCTCAACTTTCACAGAACACGCCTGAATATGTTATACCTACTCAACAAAATTATATATATCAACGACTACATGTGGATGTATATTGGTTACGGAGACTTAGTGCAGCTTCTAACTACCCTCCCGCAGCTTCGCACGCTTAACATTAGAGCCAAGTTATAAAAAATCTTTACATACATTATAGTTTAAGTTATAGTGTTATTCTGATATATAAACTATATTATTATATAGTTTCATCTAAAACTATTCAGCAGTTTTTGAAAGTGGTTCAAATATCCATCCATCCTCACAAACCTTTCAAATTTATAATATTAGTAGAAAAGGCCAGTTGAGGCCAGTGGTGGCGCAGTGGCACGAGGTGTGGCTGTAAAACCGACTAGTTGTGGGTTCGATCCACACTCGAGGAGATGAAATATTTACTTAAATTTATATTTCCATTTCTTCGCTCTGGTGTCGAGGTTAAGCGCGGCGTTGAATTCTGCCACTCAACACGCAATGCCTCCAGAATTTGCTGAAAGTGGGGAACGGAGTGTCTTAACACTAAGTTCCCTCTGCCTACCCTGCTGTGTGCGGGATACAGCGTGAAGCTGATTTGATTTAGAAAGGATTTACGTAGTGCATATGACTTTATCTATATTTAAATTAGAATTGGTAATATGTAATGTTTACAGAATATGAAAATTTAATTTCCTACGTCAGTAATTGATAGGTTTGTGACATATTTTATCTAAATTACGTTATGCAATCACTTGTCATAGGTAGGTACAGTACATATCTTTCATATCTTTATGGTACGTACGAGAAATAAAGATAATTCAATATAAATATATAGATGTAATTAAAGTTACTTGTAATACATCAATCCGTATCTCCTTATCTGTATACCGATAATTTGTTTTAATAATTAATGAGCACATTCACTTGAAATTAATGAATCAGTCTCGCTTTAATATACAGAATATCTATTCTTTTTAGGGGTAGACAGAGGGAGTCTAGTATTAAGATACTCCGTTTTACACTATCGAACCCACAGCCTGTCGCGTTTTTAGTTACACGTTTGTGCCCCGGCTGCACAACTAGCCACAAAATCTATTAAAATCTATTCTATTTGAACCTAGAAATAGTTGTTACATAACTTAACATATTGAGATTATTATCTGTCACGTGTAATGATGTGTACTAATTGTAAAAACCATAAAATTTAGAATCCGATAGCAAAAGGGTGAAGCATATCAAAATAAAAATCCCAAAAATAAAAAACAATCCAAACAGATTTGATAGCTACAACACAATCTAAATTACATACAGGTAAAGCTAAAAGGGTACGAAACGATATGATATTCAAAGTCTCGAAGCAATAGCAATCAAATTTACATTGCACGTAGGATAAACGGCGGTTCTTTATCGGCATAAAAATAATGTTAGCTCGTAAAAATGAAAGATAACATCGTTAATATCAACTTCGTATACCGTGATTTGGTATCTTTAGTATTTGTATTTGTAATTTCTATGGACGGACCGCGACGCTTGCGTGGCTCCTCTGCATAATCGTATTTTATTTTGAGAGAGCCTCTTATCTAAAAGTATACGAAATCATCGTTGAAAATGTCTGTCTGTTTGTATGCTAATGACAATCTTTTTCATGATGTAAATTTTTATTTCACTTGAACATGCAATTTTTGACCAAAATTAATTTTCGATAACATGGTCGATTGGTTGGTTTGTTGGTTATTTATGTTTCAGTTTTATTTGTTATTAAATTTAATATTTAGATATGTTTCAAAGGATATATCTAATATTTTTTTGTTTTAAATCGAACTTTTAACATAGTAGTCCATTACCATGGATTACTATATAGTGTTCTAAACGTTCGCGTCGGCTTAAAAAAATGATTCTAACCAAATTATCTAATTATTGATATTATTTGCTTTGGTTAATAAAGCCTGTTTTAGAGCTTTATTATTAATATAAACCGGTAGACTTTGAACCACAGAAACGATAAAAATATATATATTATTAATCATATATTATATACAATACTAAAAACATAGCAATAACATCCAACTTATTAATTTACAATTTCTGAATGAAGCGATAAATTTCAATATGTAATTGGTTTATTAATTTAATTAAAATATATTGTCCATGTCATTAAAAATAATAAGGTTATTCGATAGTTTCACTTTGGCTCTGGATTGTTGGAGCAACTAATAAATAATTGTTTTAACAATCCTGATCTAAAGTATCAGTGTATCTGTTTAATAATTGAATAAGCAGTTGAAATAAACAAATGACGAAAGAAGCCTTGAAAACCAAATAAACCAATGTTTGTGAAATACTCTAACATTTAAGGAACATAAAAGTTGAAGAACAGAACAGAACCACGAGGTAGGAAAAATAAATATCAATTTGAAATTAACATAAATCTTTTTCAATAAGATTCCAAAAATTGATACAAAGTAATTACATGGCTTAAGAATAATTGTATAAAATTGTAGTTAATCAATGACTTACTAGGCATCAGCTCTACAGTTTAAGTACTCTCAATTTTAATTAATACTGAAAAGCGTATAACTACACTATGGCTTTATTTTTTTATAACGTATCAAGCATTTTCCGCGTTTTATAGAGTAAGTAGAGAGAATCTGGAGAATTTAGGAAGATAAGCAGTTTGGAACACTCTTTATATACTCTTTATTGCACTTAATAATAAAGATTGATAGATAGTCCAGAATATTGAATTAAATGAACTTATCCCTAACAGAGATTTCTTCTAGTCAATCTATGGGTGTTAGAGAAAGTCAATACTTTGCAGACCTTGAAGAGTAAGAGCTAATGTAGATGTGTTATTAATATAATAACTAATACAATTATCTAACAAAATAATCATAAATATAGATATATATAAACTAAGAATTGGTGATTTTTTGAAAAAAATCAGATTTTTGAAGAAAATTAGCAAATACAGCCGAACTGTTGAGTCTGAGCTTGTGATTTTTTTTCAACATAGCCAAGCCATCGTTACGCCTACGAATATAATATAGCAAAGTTACAACAGGAACAATTAATTTAAATAATTTATGTGAAAAAGACTGAAAAAATCTAAATATAAAACCTTACGCTAAGTATGTATATATCAATCACTATTTTTTCAGCTTCACGCTGTATCATCTTTATCTAATACCATATCCATAACGTATTGGTAAATATGTTCCCGGATTACAGATTTTTCGGTGACATACGATAAGATAAATTCCACGCTACATCACAAATACATTACGTAAGCTGCTTATCCTATTCTTTCAAATAAAAAACCCTAAAACAATAAACAAAAATATTACAAACACATTTCAGCATTATAAGATTTTGGTAACATTACTGAATTTATAGCCAAACTACAGTGGCGGCACCACATTTGCTTGCAACAAGCAATTTAACACGTATAACATCATAATTTGAGGTTAAATCTGCCTCGCGGTCAGTCTCTATTGCGGGTATTGCTCACAGTGATTGTCTGGTAGGACAAGATGGCGTCATTAATCTTTCTATAATGGTCGTCGAACACGGTACATTTGCTAAAGGACCGCACCTCCCTACCTGAGTGTTGGCTAGAAATAGCGCACCTAAGTGATTTCCTCACATATTTTCACATTCGGTGTGAAGGTGAAAAGATTTAGAGAAAATAAATAGGGTACGATAGTTTACATTTAGATACTTAGTTCTACGTGACAGGTTTTTTGGTACAAAATGGTGAACATTTTACAAATGTAAAGATAAGAATTAATGTTACTTAAAATAGGCACAGAAATAAATTATTTATATTAGGACGTCGTGGCGCAAAAGCACAAGGGTGTGACTGTAATGCTACGGTTGTGGGCTCGATCCCCACTTGGGGAAATTAATTATTATTTATTGCATTTCTTCGCTCTGGCACCAAACAAAAGCACGGCGTGGAGTTCCGCTACTCAACACGCAATGCCTCGAAAAATTCGGCTCCCTATGTCTCCTACCCTCTATATGCGGGATATAGCATGAAGCTTTTTATTTATTTTATTAACTAAAAAAAATTTTACTTTGACTCTACTTATTAGAATGACCCGCTATCTTTACAACCTACGAAACAACAACACATTTTTGATTAATATAAACTGATCTTTTCCCATCGAACTGACATCGCCCGACGTTGATTTCCGCTATTCAAATTTAATTATTGGAAATAATTCATTGCCTCGAGTTAGGACCAAATCCACAACCATCGAGCTTACATTCCACTGCTATCCCACCGCGCTATGAAAGAATCCAAGTCTTCAATAATATACTTTTAACCACCCTACATTTTATAACATATAACTAAGAACTAACGATGACAATTTGTATGCAGCGCACACTCGACTTTTCTCCTCATCTATTTATCTTTGTAGTTTCGCAACTGTATAACTGACTGGAGTTTCAGAAACGGAGCGAAATTTATGTACGACTCATGACCGCTTACTACATCGTTCGTTTTAAAATTGTACTATTAACCACCTTAGCAAAATACTTTTAGCGTACAGCATATAATAATATCGAGTGGAATTGTGAAGTGGAAATATTATCTAGGTACATTTTAAGTAACTAATTTATTTTTCATATTATTTATTTTACGCTGGATATGGACTGGAATATTACATTTATTGTTTTAATCTAAAAAATATTTTACTGCAGTAATTGAATGATAGGAATATAATTTTTTATATAGCTACTTTTTAGGGTTCCGTACCTAAAAAAGAAAAAACTTAATTCTTATAGGATCACTTTGTTATTCGTCTATCAGTTTGTAAAGACCTGTCTAGAGATCGCATAGAGGTATGACATTTCTTCTCATCTGAGTGGTGTTTCTTAATACTATTTGTTAGAGTCTGATTAGATACACCGAAGCCAAGTATTAATTGATAATATTTATAAAAAAGTAAAAAAAAAAGAACAAACCAAAAAGTAAAGAACGGATAACTTGACGTTTGAAACCGTCTATTCACCTATTAAAGTGCAGGAGGAGCTCGAATATTAAAAAAACCAACTGTACCTGTTCCAAATCAACAACGGCTATAGGCATGTCAAAAGATAAGATTGACAGGAGTATAAACAATCATTGGAGTTATCTGACTTAATTATTATTTGATAATAATGTAAAGTGATGTATCATTAAGTACATCCTATAATTTTTATGTTTTTTTAATATAATCTCACATTGTGTAATATTTTATCTATAAAAGGTCAACATATGATAAGTCTCCAAACATTTAAGTATTAATTTGGTATCTAAGGAATAGATAAGAGTCTTTCACAAATAACATCTGTATATTATGTAACAAATGTTTAATTATTTTTATAGAAACAGCTCTATTGGATAATTTGCAGTAATGTGATAAACTGTTTTAAAAAATCATAAATAGACCTAGTTCTGTTTAGACTTTGTTAATCTATAGTTAGGCAGCGGATCTGACTTCGAGTAATAGAGTCATAATAACTGCATCGGTTAGTGGCCTGACTTTACCTCATAATTGGGGAATTAGACCAAACTCAATGAAAAAAGTTACATAACAGTCATATAATGACTTCCCCACGTAAATTAAGGAAAAGATACAAAGGCACAGTACAATATTCATTCTAAAGGAACGAGAGATGATAAAGTAGTTGTTTATTGTAAATTTTTTCCACCTACACTAATTTCAAAAGTTACAAAAAGATAAAATAAATATACTAAACAAAAGTACATATTTCAAGATTATGTTCGTCTTACTTGTACCAACTGGTATAGCTATAAGTACATAACAAGAAAGCCATCAAAGTTTATAACAACGTCTAGAATACCATGAGCGGCGCAGCGTAACTTGCAACGAGTTGTATCACGTACTTGCATTTACAATTGTGGCTGTATCGAAACTATTATACTACATGTTATATTAGGATAATGGAATAAAATGATTGCCTAATCTGTCGTTATGTTCATATTAAATATATTTATTTACAGTATTTCTAATTACATCATTAAAGCTATTCAATTAAAAGTATATGCTATACAGACGGACAAACGCGCTATGGAAAATCGAAGTCTCTATCAGATAAAAAATCGATAACTTTTTTATTTGTTAAGATATATAATTTAATTTTAGCACAAGTATGAAGTATAAAATAGCGCTTTAGCTAAAGTTCAGATACTATACTTTTATTGGAGTATGTATATATTAAAAAAATGTATGAAAAAATGTTTATTTAATTTTCTTAGTCCACATTACTAATAGTAGTAATACAAATGTATTATTAAATTAGTTTATTAAAAGCCTCTAAAATAGTTCTTAAGCTGTTCTATCCATACCTATATTATAAATTCGAAAGTAACTCTGTCTGTCTGTCTATCTATCTGTCTGTCTGTCTGTCTGTCTGTTACGCAATCAGGGCCAAACCGCTAATTCAATTGTGATAAAATACTCATAAAGAGATACTTGAGGGTCTTCGGATGAACATAGGTTACTTTTTTTTCTCATATTTGTAATATTGTCGATATATACTAACATATTAAAATATTTTTCAATTTGACAGGCAATTTATTTCGCCATGTTAATAACAACCGACCGTTGCTAAGCAACGGTTTGCAAAGTTTATTTGTTGTTATAAGCAAACGTCACCCAAAATGAGCTTGCTTAACGCATACATGGCGTGCGCCGACTCAACCT
>JAATLQ010034350.1:0-22323 GCA_013421005.1 Heliconius erato x Heliconius himera
AAAAACACACAAATTAACCCAAAAATATTTTTATTTTTTAATATAGTTCCCCACAACTTCAATACATTTGTTACATGATGATATTCACTCGTCGATTCCCTATAAAAAATACCTTTCCTCCTTGCTTGAAAAATGCAGATTTATTGCTGTTTTCAGCTCTTCAACATCGACATCGTTTCCCACGGAGATATTTTTTCAAATTTGGGAACAAATAATAATCACTAGGTGCCAAATATACACTATAGGTTCGGTGGTGGATCTTTTCAAAGCCACAATCGCAGCAGCAGCCTGGGAAACACGCGCCGTTTGAACCGGAGAGTTGTCGTGAAGGAGCAACATACTGGCAGACAATTTTTTCCGTTTTTCTTGAAGCGTAGGATTTCGCGTTTCAACTTTCTTTTTATATTCAATCAACAAAATTCCGTTTGATTCCCAAATCATCGTAGTCATGATTTTTCAGCAGATGCAGTGACTTTAAATTTCTTTGGAGGGTCCGTACCCTTCTTGTGCCATTGCATGGACTCTTGCTTACTTTCAGCGACATAGTGATGAACCCACGTTTCATCTCCAGTAACAATAATACTCGGAGGATTTTGCCCACTGAGCTCTAAAACTCCCTGCTACACTTGACTCGCTTTTTCTTTTGTGCTGTGGCGCTGTGAGCACTCGTTTGTCCCACGAGCCTTATACTGACTTTAGAAAGGTGAAGCCAGTCATGAAGGATATAGTGTGTATGGTACCGACAAAACGGTTAGTCATCTGCGCTATCATTTTAATTTCATTTGGGCATCTTCAAGCGCGGCGTGGAGTTCTGCCTCTCAACACGCAATGCCTCCAGAATTGAAGCTGATAATGATTAGAAATGTGTAAAATTTTATATTTATACCCTCAGATTATGTCATTAAAGAAATAATTAGACTAGTTACGAATGTACTTACAACTCATATAGATACCGAGAATACATTGAACGGCCCTCGTGCGACGATTGTATGTTTGATTCCCACTCTGGAGAATAAATAGTTTTCATTTACTCGTTCTGGTAACAAGACAAAGCGCGGCGTTAAGTTCCGATGTCTAACACGCATCATTTCTGAACACAAGTTTCCCACCCCCTAATCAGCTGTAAGCGGAGTCCAGATATAGATTGTATTTAAGACATCTTACAGAATCTTGAACAAATTAATTATATTTTCATAATGCGAAAGATTTTCTATGATACTAATTATGATGTTATCCTGATATAAGATACCAGTAAAAAATAGATAACTATTTACTTTTAAAAAATAATCACTTTGATTGATGTAGCTATATTGATAATAATTTATGTCGTCAGCGATTTAACACGATAATTACAAGTATAAAGTACAAAGGACATTATATAATTGTTCAATAAATTGAATATTTTGAAAATGGTAACACTAAAATATGAAAATTGGATATGAGCAATTCCCGAATTGAAAAATAATCAACATGTTTTCCCACTTATTTATTTTTTAATAAATATAAAAATATCTTCGTACAAAGAAGTGTTAAAAACAAAACAAAAAAAAATCTTTTAAAATGCACACATTAATTGACGAGGTTGTCGCAGTGGCTCATGCGCGTGATTGTAAACGCGACGGTTGTGGGTTCGACCCCCACTCGGAAAAAATTGTTATTAGTTATTAATATTTTCATTTCTTCACTTTGGTAACAAGGCAAAGGGCGGTGTTAAGTTCTGCCATTGAACACATTGTCATTGAAAGTGGATAACGGTCACTAGGTGTGTGTTAACATTAAGTTCCCTGCCTACCCTGCTATATGCGGGATACAGTGTAAAGATGAAGAGAAAAAGAAGAAAATATTAATAAATAACGCTCGTACACCTGCGACATCCTCTTTATTTATCTTTTTTGTTATTAGAGTTGTTACGTATAACATACCATTATTAGTGTTTTAAACTGATTATTATAATTTAATGTTTAGATAAATATCACATATATTTTCCAAGAGTTTCTGTAGTAACGAATTTTAATGAACTTATTTTTTTATTAAATCAAACAATATAACAATATTCGTATTATTATTTTGCATTATAGTATCTAAGTAATTTGATATAAATAATAACAGGGACATTATATTTACAGATGAACTAGTAAATGCGGAGCAAGATCGTAAGTTACATATAGTATACCGCACTTAACGCTATATGCACTTAGTTTGTGTTTTATTATTTTTTTTTGATTAAATTTACTTATTTATTTATGATATTTCTATTTTTTAAAGCTTGGTTGTGGCTTATATGAGTAACTAGTGCTTTAATTTTTAGGTTGTATATAACATTTTTTTTTGTATGAAAAATATTTTGTTTTTTATTTCTGCTAAGTATTATGTATTTTTCTTTTTTATTTCTGTAAGTACTATGGGGATATGTTTTGTTTTTTAGCTTCACGCTGCATCAAGCTAATAGCAGGTTAGGCAGAGATAATCTATAAGACTCACTCATTCTTCAATTCAATTTTAATCTAAACGTCTCGCATTGTGTGAAGAGTGGCGGAACTCAACGCTGCGCTTTGTCTTTTTACCAGAGAGTTGAAACAAAAATAATTCACTACCCCGAGTGGGAATCGAACGTACAATCGTCGGGTAAAAAACTCTGCCGGTGCATCTTCACGGTCTCAAACAGTTACTTATAATTTGTATAATCTGATCAGATCTGTAATGTATGACAGGCAACCAATAACATTATATATTAACAGCAGTTATATATTTATGTATTTTGTTGTCTAAGTATCTTTAGGGTATAGTCAATCTGGGTAACTTTGACAGATACGAGCGATATTTAACACTATGTTTTAATATTTAAAACACAGTGCAAGAGTGTTTTTGTTTTATTAGTGATGCCATAGTACATTTCACCCATAAATATTCATATAAACCTTTAAAATACATCAGTATCAAAATCTGTGTCTTGTTGTCAACCAAAATTGCCCCCATCAAATGGGTAACTTTGGCACACAAAGAACCATTCATAAAAAGAGAGTTATTAATTAGTATCATGTCATATGGAAAAATTATCGAAATTAGTTAGAGATCCCTGTGTCAATGTTACCCAAAGAATTAAAGTTACCCAGATTGACTATATTCTAATATTTTTTATTGAAAAACAAAACCAGAAATATTAATATCTTAAGACGATTGATGATTATTATTACGATTAAAAGCTATATAGTTTTAAATTATACTGTCGCTATTAAAGCTCCTTATATGTAGTGTATCTAATGAAATGCATTTGCTATAATATTTTTTTTATTTTATTTATTAGGTTGCATATTGTAGATTTGCACATACTAACGTATTTATATTGTGAATATTAATATTGTTTTCTTAATCTGAAATGACAAGAGTGGAAGTAAAGTAATAAAAAAGATTTTCGTGTTTATATAATTCAAAGTGTAAGACATATAAGCAAGTCAATTTTATATTTACAAATATATTTTTGTCTTATAGACTTTTTTGGGTAAAATTTATTGCATTTTAACATTCAACATTTTATATAAACCTACAAAAATCCTTGGTGTCATTGTCTCCAGAATCCCATGAAGATGAAAAAAACGACATGGCCTCATCTGGTTTAGTGAAATATCCAGATAATTTAAACCTTAAAGATTTATTTTACTTTTTACTGGCACCCACCCTTTGCTACGAATTGAATTTCCCACGCACTACCCGGTAAGATTCCTTTGTATGCACCTTTGTATGTACATATAATATATTTGTATTTGTATTTTTACAGGCATTTGTTAGAAATGTATTGTAATTTGTAATGTATTGATGTTACCCGATTTTTCGCTTTTTCGCATGATATTTTCGATGAAAGTTGACTTTAATATAATATGTATGTATTTTTCACATGGCTCATATAAAGAAAATAATTTGTAATATGAAAAAAAAACTAAATTATACTCATATGCCACATATTGTTAATATTAATTGTATGGTTAGTTAGTTATTCGAAAATAATTATTATATTATTAGTGTTGTACTGTTACTTGTTATTAAAGAAGCCTCTGATTAGAAATGGAGTTTCATCGGCCATATATGATGTCTGTAATTAATTCTATATAGGCAAAATAAAAATAATATTCGTTGTTTATCATTTTAGAATTAGAAAGCGATTCTTAATAAAGAGGATAGTGGAAGTAGTTTTTGGAATGAACTTGGTATTGTCATTGTTCCAACAATGGATGATACCCTCTGTAAGGAACTCTGTCGATCCGTTCTCACAGATGGACATCGTAAAGATGACTGAACGAATGTTGAAGCTCGCTGTAAGTACTTTTTTTGGCAGTATTATATTCATTTTTCGTTTTCTGTTCGATAAATATATATATATATATATATATATATATATATATATATATATATATATATATATATATTGAGGCCATTGTGAGTGACTGTTAGGAATTTTGTTGAATGATGCCGATTGTTGAATTTGTAGTTTTTTTTTTATATTTCTATTTCATTGAAGTGCAATATTGTTAAATCTAGGTAGTCCCAAATTAAATAACCTCCAGACCATCCTACATTGTTTTGTTTTTGTATTTACCACTTCTGATTTCTAACACTTTATAATAGTGTTAGAAATCATACATATCATATTGGTCAAATAAGTGATAGTGTAAAAGAAACTCAAATAAGCGATTTTTGTATAAATTACATAAACATATTTAAAGAATTAACATTGATGTACTATTATGGATATAGTACTGATTAGTAAAAAAATAATTTACTAAAAATTTTTCGTTTATTTGTCAGTTATGAAACTATAAATAAATTTTATAATATTAAATTTGTACGTGTTTTAAAAATTAAAAAAAAATCGTGTATTCCAGGTTCCCAACCATTTAATTTGGCTGTGCTTTTTCTACCTGAGCTTCCATTCGTTCCTTAACTTAATGGGCGAGTTATTGCACTTTGCTGATCGTAAATTCTACGGTGATTGGTGGAATGCCAATAATATAGCCGTGTTTTGGAGTACTTGGAACTTGCCGGTCCACATGTGGGCGGTGCGCCATGTTTACATACCTATTACTGAGATGGGATATAAAAAGGGCTCCGCTAGTATAGTTGTCTTCTTCATATCGGCATTTTTCCACGAGTATTTGGTACGTATATCTTTTTTTCTTTTATTATAAGTAGTAAGTAAGGCAGAGGGACCATAGTTCGTTTTCGGTTTCATAGTGATTTATATTGAATAGATTAAAATGATGTAATTTTATAGCCTTCTTCGATGAATGAACCGTGCAACAAAATTAGTTTCTTAAATTAGTGTATTCAACAAACTTTTAAATTTTATAAGCTTAGTATAGATTTTTTTCTGTATGTTGTGTTTTAATTTTTCTATACGTAGTATAAACCTATTTAGATAGATATCCACACTTATATTGTAAATTCGAAAGTAACTGTGTCTGTGATGCAGTCATGGCAAAACCGCTGATCCGATTATGATAAAATTTCGTGTAGAGATACTTGAGGGTCTTGGGATGAACATAGGCTACTTTTTTCCTATTTGTAACATTGTCGATATATGTATACTAATATATTAAAATATCTTTCTATTTGATATGAAATTTATTGTCTGGCAATAACAACCTTCGCTAAGCAACAAGCATTTTCGTTGTTTTAAGAAAAGGTCGCCCTAAATGGGCTTTCTGGACGCTTACATGGCGTGCGCAGTCTCAACCTTATGGGACATATGGTAATATTGGTATTCATCTTTATCAAAATACCTTTAACATTTTATCTAGATTGAAATTATACTTTACTGTAAATAAATTAGGAGATATCACTGATTCAAAATTACCAAGCCCACGAGCACTGCGGAGGCTTGGCTACGGCATGACCGACTCGAACAGGCAGATGACGTTGACCGCTTTGTAAATTTTCACACATTTTCGATCTACTGATTACTAATCCTATTGAAAACAGTAGTTGAGAACAGACCCATTGAAACAATAGTTCAAGCGGGCGAAACGGCGTGGGTCCGCAAATTTTTTGTTACCGGTGCTTAAAAATTATAATGTAAACCGATTAATATAATTTAAATAATATATTTTTAATAATTGCATAGTAATTAATATTAATAACATCATGTTGTCTTACTTACTTAACTTCACGCTTTATCACGACAAACAAACACGACAAACGCTACGGTACATCATGTTATCAATGTTTTTATTTAACAGATTGATAATTCCACGGTTGAGGACAGGCGTGGTGTAGCGGCACGAGGTGTGACTGAAAAACCGACTGGTTGTGGGTTCTATATTTACTTAAATTTATATTTCCATTTCTTCGCTCTGGTGACGAGGTTAAGCGCGGCGTTGAGTTCAGCCACTCAACACGCAATGCCTCCAGAATTCGGCAGAAAGTGGGGCACGGAGTGTCTTAACACTAGGTTCCCTCTGCCTACCCTGCTGTGTGCGGAATACAGCGTGAAGCTGAGATTGATAATTGATTGATTTAAACGCTTATAACTTATATTTTTATAGCTTAACGCTGTGTGTCTTCTTTATTGCAGTCCGTTTTCATTCGTCCATATCCGTCTAATTTTCGAGACATTGCGTGCTGAGTAGCGGATCTTAACTCCACGTTTTGTTTTCTTACCAGACTGAGAAAATAAAAATAGTTCGTTTATTCCCCCAGTGGAAATTGAATTCACAAATGTCACGTTTACAGTTTACATACAAATTCTGCATGTATATTTAATTAGTATTTAATAAATTCCAGGTAAGTGTACCTCTCCAAATGTTCCGTGTCTGGGCGTTCTTGGGCATGATGGCTCAACCACCGTTGTCAGTGTTATCGCGGGCTGCCCAGCTGAAGCTCGGGCCTAGATGGGGGAACATCCTAGTGTGGAGCTCGCTGATACTGGGACAGCCCTTGGCTATCATGATGTATTATCACGATTATGCACTTGCTCATTTTACACCGGTGCCTGCTGTGTAATATAATTATACTAGGAAAAAGAAACAATTATATATCTTGAAAAAAAAATCTATATTGAATTTATAATGTTTTGCAATTTTTCATAAACTAATTTATATTGTTATAGTTAAAGGAATGCAACAATTTAATTTTGATTATGCATATTATGTCTATTGCTGTTGAACATTTAATTAACAAAGGAAATTTTTACTTTAGTCTATGGCCAAAAAATATATTTTCTATGAATTTTCAGTTAAATTAATTCATATATTTTTAGACACGCCGATTTAATGTGTATGTGAAAGTAGAACGACTTGGACACCTAAGTTGCATTTATTAATATAAACTGCAAAGTTTTTGCTGTATAATTTGTAATATTTTCAAATGAAATAAAATCAATGAAATGTTTATGAAATCAATAGTATATATATATTTTTTTATTTCCAAAGAGATTTCATGACATTCTAAGTACAAATATTCAATGTATTTTATATGATAATATTTTTTTAATTATTAAATCAATAAGTTCAAAATTACTGCCTCGGCTATAATTGTAATTGTAAAGACTGAGGAGAGGTGTTTTTTTTATACAAATTTGAAACTTTTATATATTTTTTATTAATAGAATGTAAGAGTTGATATTTTTATATTTCATTATATTATAAACTAGATATAGGTCAAACGATGAAACAACAAAACAAATTATTACACTTTACAAACAATACAAAAATAAATAATAAAAACTAATGCAAGTATGGTTTATTTTAGAGGCTTATATTCTATGGCTACGCTTGAAATTTGATTAAAAATAAAATATACAAAAAATAATTTATACTGACAAACAAATTTCTTAATTTTTTTGATGCTTATTATTGTGCTTGTTTAATTTTTTTGATTTATTATTATTATTATATTATTGATTATTAAGTTTTAGCAAATTAATAACTTACAATATAATATAAGTGCCTTGTAGTAGATAATAACTAATATGGGTATTAGAATCTAAGATCTACATACGTTTTCATACAATAGCATGCCACTAACAAGCTACTTTTTTATAATGAATTTATAAAATGTGATATCTTGAGCAATTTTTTTTTTATTATAATAATTTGATATTATATATTTTAATAAATGTTTTTATAATAATATTGTTATATATGAATAAAATAATGTTTGCTATAATTATTGTTGTTTTATTTATTATTATAGTTTATTATAATTTATAAACATTCGCTGGGAGGGAGCTCGACGCTCCCTCTAGTAGACCCAGACTAGTCCCCGCGTCTCGTGGCCAGTGGCGGTCGAGGATGAGCACCGTGAGATTTTAGAGGGTATTCGGACGGCCTATATTTGCCAGTCCGCGAGTCTCACATAACCCGCTCGAGTCCCCACTCGGGCTGGTACCCATAACAGAATTTCCTCACGAAAAAAAAGGATATCTTGGGAAACAGATTGTATGTGTATACGAGTACCATTGCAGATTTTTATACAGGAAAATGAGCGTACGGGTCACCTGATGGCAAGTGATCACCGTCGCCCATGATCCCTTGTAACACCAGAAGAGCTACACGTCGCTGCCGGCCTTTACTACTTTAAAGGCCTTAAAGATGCCTTTTTCGACTGTACATTTGCCTTATCGATTTGAAAAAACTGCCGAAGGTAAACCATCAAGTCACACACAGTTGCGTCGGCGAAAATTTGCGGCAGGTACCGAGTCAAAGAGTTTCCCAGAATACTCCCTATGGTACATGTGGTAGAGAACTAACAGCGAGGAGGTCTTTATCGTGTCGTGTCGTGTATACGATCAAATAACTTAAGATGGTACTGAGGTGTATCAGCCCATAGATAAGAGCAATACTCCATATGATAACGAACCTCTCCCTATGCAGTCATAACTATCTGCACTGAGCAGTACGGAGTATTATGCCTGAATAGGTTAAGCGCGGCAGTTGCAGAACACCCGCAACTTGTCGCGTCTGGCACTACAAGTCAGCAGATTGGGAAGAAATGCGTACATTTTACTCATCCATGTAGGCCGGCTTGCTTCTCTTCTGATGATGATAGTACAAGTCACAACCTTGGTTTGATGCGTGTTGCAAGCTTGTTACCTTCAGCAAACGCGAGGCATATCAAATCTGGGCCGAGGCACTGGTTGCTAAGGATCTGGAGGGGAAATCCTCAAAAAGGAAATCCTCAAGAAATAGGTGCTAACGCGTTTGTTTCGGCACTCTTACTTAGTCGGCGTAGTCCCAGACTCATGGAAAAGCGCTCTTATCCACCCGAGCCCGAAAAAAGGCGATGGTTTCGATCCATCTAACTATAGGCCTATTGCTATCATCCCCTACTCTCAAAAGTGAATGGAGAGCATCATCAATATCCAGCTCTTGGTTTATCTAGAGGATCACCGATTGATTAATGACTGATAATATGGCTTTCGCCATGGACGCTCAACCGGTGATCTTCTGGTTTACCTAACCCACCGCTGGGCTGCGGCTATTTAAAGCAAGGGAGAGGGCCTGGCAGTTAGTTTGGACATGGCAAAGGCCTTTGATCGAGTGTGGCATTGGATGCTCCTTGCTAAACTTTCATCCTATGGGCTTCTCGAGAATTTATGCAAGTAGATCGCCAGCTTTAATTTAAACCCCCAAGTTTGCGCGTTAACCACTAAAAAAATCCCATTTATCGATCGCCAGTATTTCAAAACACTCAGTATCAGTATATTAGGCCTTAATGTTTCGAGTGACTGCCAGTATCGCGATCATCTGGAAAGCAAGGCCAAGTTGGCCTCGAAGAAACCTTTAAGGCCAGCAACGCATCTGTAGCTCCTCTGATGTTGCATGGAGTCGTGGGCGGCGGTAATCACTTACCATCAGGTAACCCGAACGATCGTTTGCCTTGTCGTTTTCCATAAAAAAAAATTGTATACCACAAAGAAGCATCGACGAAAACCGTGTACTGTTCCGGATATTAAGTCCGCAGAAGGTTAGGATATATTTTGGTTGTCTACGTCTGAATGTTGTATAGGTGAATTACCCAATTGGGACAAACCATTCTCCATAGTAAAGTCGAATGCAGTTCTCGCGTGGTCAATCAATTATATCGTCGATAGCCGATTACATTTGATCCACGAGTTGATCCGTTTCTGCATTACTACTATAGGATTAAATGAATGCGTAGACTCGGAAAAGATCGTCAGAGTCAACATCAAGCCAGATAGTAGACAGGTCCAGACCTCCAATTCAAATCCTCCATTACGAACACAGCGACCCTGTTATGTATAAAATTGTATAAAATTAGCAGGTATATAATTATGATCTTATTTGTAGCTGGGATATCGAAGATAGGCTGTGGCGCTTGTTCAGACAATCTGAGTCTCCGTCAGAAATAACAAGGCCGGCCGTCTCTTTCCATGACGGTAGTGGACGGTATTCAGATTGGAGTGTAGACCCCTGATATTACAAAAGTCCACGATAAGCTTGGTAGGGACTGCCGAGCAGCGTACGCCTCGTTTACCTTGTCCTAGTCAGGGAATTCATCGTGTAGCCTGAGCTTATAGTCTCGGGGGGTTATTCTCTAGCACCGGAGGTGCTGGTACCCTCCTGGGGTACTATGTCATGTATCAGTGCCACTGTCATACTCCATGAACGGATGCTAGTTGGGCACCGGAGCCCGGCATTATGTAATGTGAAATGTAGTGACAAAAAGCCACTACTTATCGCCGGTTTTAAATGAAGACGGAAAGGTGGTAGGTTCGATCGAGTCTGGCATCGCTATCGAAGTGCTCCTACGCGTACTTTTGTCGCCTCTTACAACACCATCAGTCCTAGTGTGATTATTTTTTAAGCTGGAACCACACAATTTCATCTCATCATTTCGAAGCCCATTTAGGGCTTAAGACGTGAAAGCGTAACAGACAGATAGAAAATTACGTGCTTGTTTATTATATTAGAAGGTAAGCAGGCAGGTAGGCATCTAAAAATAGAATCACCAAAATTCATTTTTATAATTGGCAGAGCAATTCCGAAGTCTTTAAAATTACTTAAAAATAAATAAGAGCCCTAAATAACATGTATTTATGACAGACATTGTATAGAAGGATCTTAGAACACCATTGACTTCTAAAATAAATATAAGTACCAATTTAAAATATTTATTGGTAAATAATATTTTTATTGTTGCGGCGTTGAGTTCTGCCACTCAACACGCAATGCCTCCAGAATTCGGCAGAAAGTGGGGAACGGAGTGTCTTAACACTAGGTTCCCTCTGCCTACCCTGCTGTGAGCGGGATACAGCGTGAAGCTAAAAAAAAAAATAAACCTATTTATCGATTAAGAAGATTTTGTTTGTTTGTTTAAACATTAAGAGTTTGTTTGTTTGTTTAAACATTAAGATCTCTGGATCTACTGGTCCGATTTACTTTTTTTTATATGAAAGCTGCGTTTTTCAGGAGTACTATAGGCTATATAACATTACAGTGTAATTAGTTAGTCTTAAATAACGAAATAACAATAATAAGGAACACCATCGAATTGCCTAAAACGCGTACGCTGAAAAAATATTTAATCATATCTCAGTACGTTGTATGACAAAAATAATCAATTTTATTAGTTAAAAAAAATCACGATTCTACATATCTAACTCCTATAAATAAGTGACAGTTTTGAGAGAAAAAATAATTAAAATAAAGACAGCGTAGTGTTCATGATCAAATGTACTAATAATCTGTTGGCAAATGCAGCATAAGAAAAATATTATAGGTAGTATGCGGGCGAACCTGCGAGTAGGCCGCAAGTTTAGATATAAAACTGTAACAGGAATAAAAATTGCTTTATTGATAGTATATACGATATAATGTGCGACACCGCTGACTGAGCTACACTTTATAACCCGCATAGACATCGTATTCCCTTCACTGCTTCACTTCTCTGGAACTTAACACAGCGTTTTATCTTGTTACCGAAGCGCAGAAATGATAATTATTAATTTATTATATTCCGACGACGGCGACGACGAAAAGTGGGGATACAGTATGGGTGCGTAATTTTAATTGATAAATAAAATATATTGAAAATAAAGGCCATCATGGCACAGTAGAACTGTAATTGTGATGGTTGTGAATTCGATCTCTGAGGCGATCTAATCGTGAGCAAGAAAAGTGTCGTTCTCGTTTGTGATCACCAAACAAAGTGTTTACTGAGTCACCTACATAAAATATTACTAACGCAATTTTTGTATAACTTTATGATTTAAATGAACAATTTTTTGTGAGTATCACATAACAAATATTATTTCTAATTTATTTTAAACCACTTACTCGTATTAATATATAATCCACTAAAAATATGCTTGACAATAATTGAAAATGCCCTTTACAAGATAAAAAGATGAGGCTAGTCGTGGCGCAGGGGCACAAAGTGTGACTGTAAAACCGAATGGTTGTGAGTTCGATCCTCACTCGAGATGATGAAATATTTATTAAAATGTATATTTCTATTTCTTCGCTCTGGTGTCGAGGCAAAGCGCGGCGTTGAATTCTGTCACTCAACACGCAATGCCTCCAGAATTCAGCAGAAAGTGGGGAAAGGAGTGTCTTATCATTAGGTTCCCTCTGTCTACATTGCTGTGTGCGGAATACAGTGTAAAGTTATAAAAAAAGATAACAAGATAAAAAAAAATCATAAAAATAATAAATACTTCTAAAATCCATTTCTTCTCATGGATTTTATTAGAAGTACATACATAATACATGTATTTAGTTGATGTAATTAATTACTTAAGCGTGCTCGTGCAACCTCTGACTCGGCAGTATGACATGTGTAGAGGTCGATGAACGATAATCTGATTGCATTGAAGGTCACTTCCACACTCCATATCTCAATATAATTTCACTATATTTTCTTACAATGTATTAACGTATACAATGTACCCCATATTGTATGTATTATCCAATACATTCACTACTATACGCAATCAAACACAGCTTTAATGTTTGTTTTCTAATAAAATAAAAGTAAATTATAACATATACGACTGATGTGTTGTGATATCGTGCCTATACTATACCTACGTTATTTACAAGAAAGCCAAAAGTATGATAATTTCTTTATTGTTTCCAAGTTTAATATTGAAAACGGGGTGTGAGGCGGCTCCGTGTGACAGGCGAGGACGGCAGATCGATTGATGAAGAGGCTTCGATAACCGCGGAACGTGTCCCGCCGCCGGGAGCCCGCCTCTCGACCGCGCTATCGTCGTACCTGTGACGGTCTTGCTATTGTTTAACAACAATCGAGATACAATGTAGAAAAAAATATATTTTTAATTTAAATTTTATTTTTAACAAATATTACTCCAGTATAAGTCGGTATTTTAACCATTTTAACGTCACAAATAGATATATCTGGCAGTCGGTGATAATTTGTGTGTTTCTATTATAAGTTAGTATAAGCCTTTATCATTAATTATATTAAGAAACACCAGATATTTCCGCTCTGCATTTTCACTTAACAAAAATAAAAAAGATAAATTTAGTTGCTTTTTTAATAACCATTTATAATATGAGAGCTTGAGATCAAACAGCGTGCGGTACGTGAGGGGCGGTAGCTGGTAGCTGGTGGCTGGTGGCTGGTAGCAAGTAATCATGTAATAACATTTGCGGCGGCTGCGCTAACAATGTTGACCGTGGCGAGCAAACAGCGGCGTCAGCCCACGGCCCGCCGCCCTCGCACGCCGCAGCGAGCATATCCTATCTATGAACAAATATAATAGATGTAACTAGTGTCTGCACATTTTATTTTATATTCTTATATTGATTAATCAAATATCGGCGGTACATGTTTAAATAAGTAAATATATATTTTTTAATTTTCGTTTTAAAAGATGATGCCGCAACTCAACACGTAATGCTCCCAGAGTTCGGCGGTATTGTACACAAATGTCAAAATATTAAATTTTTACTACAAATCGTTTTTTCAATTTCCTCCTAAGAATGACAAAGTTATTAAAATCAAATATAAAATTAAACTTTACTCGAAAATCATTCGATTCAATTCCAGCAAGTACATTTGCAACATTTTTTTCTTTAATTGGACTCTTCTTAGCTCTATCTCGTAGCATCGTAGTTTATCCTTAAAAAGGTGAAAAAGTTACAAAAAATAAATTTAAATTAAAAAAAAGATGGAAAGAAAATTATCGCATATGTAGATGTGCAGTTTGTATTTCTATCTCAATTGGTATGAAAAATGAAATAATGTTTTAATTATATATTTTTTTAATTAAACACATATTCTATTTAGACTAGACTGTGGATTAGATTTATAATAACATCATCACATTTAACCAGGCCTATTATTTCACAAAAATGAACTTCTCTATACGAATTTCTAAAAAGTATAAACATTTCACAGCACGAGTTATTGTATACTTTTAATTATAACTCATTGTTCTAACAACGAACGCATCGTTTCAATTATTTGCAGATAATAAGGAAGGGTTAAATGTTTAGAGTGCGGGCAGGTCGGTCGGTGATTAAATGTAATTCGGAATTACGCTGACTTGTTAACCCCTCAGTGCTCGTCGACGCGTGAAATCACTTTGTTCTAATGTTAGCCACCTAACTGCCACGCTATACCCTGAAATGTGATTTATTGAAATTAAAAATAAATCGCACCACCATTTTAATGGCTGGAAATATATAAAATTTATTTTGTTTATTTCGCAAATAATAGCGACGGGATGGGATCTTTGATTGTAAATGGTTGAGGGTTCGATTCCACTTGGCGAAAATTTTGTATCTAAATATTAAAATATTGGTAAGACAAAGCAATATCAATAGTTCCATGTCTTAACATACATGTCTTGACATTGGAGGAGTGGAAAACAATGTAATTTATTTATTAACGTTATTAGCCCTTTCTACCTACATTGTTAATACCCGTAAATAGGAGATACTATGTAAAATTCATAGTAATTACTAATTATAAGAATATTTTTTATATTATAATCTAAGGGGACAGTATACAACTAATAAAGCTTAAAGAATAACAAATTACGTTCATAATACGTACATGCAATAAACTCTGTACGGTTGGAGCGTGTCACGCACTGAGTGAGAGTGTATATAATAATATTATGTTATAAAGTGTGTTGTACATGTGTGCTATATTTATTTTATGATGTCTTGATGTTCGTGAGCCTATGTTTGTAATGATAAAGGCTTTACTCGACGTTGCGCGCGTCGCATAGCGTCATTGGACCGGAGGGCGGAGTTTCGCGCCGCCCTGTATCGCGGCGGCAGTCCGTTTCCGGCCGGCGCGCGCCCCGTACGGCTCCATGGTTGAACACACACTCGTCGATTGCTCTCAGGCGGGTGCCATGCAAACTCTAACTCCTCAACCGCATCGTGATGCCGACGATGACCAGCTCGCGGATGAATACGTCCAAAATTTCGAATTAGATCACCTAGAAGACCACCATCTTGTTAAACGCGAACCATTGCGGCCAGGCTGGCATGATCTTGTCGAAACATTACCTGCTTGTGCTCGTGCATGCCGGCAGTGGCCAGATGCAGGACCGTACCCGCAGCCGCACGTAGCTATCGCCGTAGACCCCAGCACGCCACCAGAGACTCCCCCGGCCCCCGTCGGACGCAGTCCCTGCCGTGCTCCACCAGCGGATGATGTATTATGGCTACCTCATATGCGTGAACCTCTCGATATGCGTACAGTCCCATGTGGTAGTTTTGAAGAATGGGATCGTCGGGAATGGAGAGAACAAGACCATCACTTGCAGCAAGTAGGATTACGTCCAGATAGCTCCTGCTCCGCTTTATCGCCGCGAACAGGTCAACATCAGTCCTACCAGCCGTCGTCTTGTGGAGATGATCTTTTAAGTGATGATTTACTCATGACCTTAAGTGTTCGCGAGTTGAACAAAAGATTACATGGTTATCCTCGAGAAGACGTGACGCGATTGAAACAGAAGCGTCGGACACTGAAGAATCGAGGTTATGCACAAAATTGTCGTAGCAAACGACTACAACAACGGCAAGAGTTGGAGATGGCGAACAGATCTCTGCAGAATGAGCTTCACCTCTTGCAACTTCAAGTGGCACGAGTGACGCACGAGAGGGATGTGCTTAAGCAGCGGCTAGCGCTGGTGGGGCGTGAGCACGCGGTGCCTCAGCACGCTGGACACGCGCCCCCCACGCCGCACTCTTCACCAGAATTCTTCTCCGAGCTGTGACGGCAGGGGACGGCGCCGCGGTCCGCCGCCGCCTCGGCCGCCAACTCCGGTGCCTCCTCGTCTGCGTGCGCCTGGCAGCGCTATTGAAGCCTGCGATGACAGACTGCTCATGCTTTTGTTAAGTTTGACAAAATAATAATTATTATCATCAGTTCCAGTTTTATAGTTTTTTAAATGGTGAACGATATAGCCGTGGAATGTGAATAAAAAGGCTATTTAAACACCGTGTTAAATATATGGTTGTGTCGTAATATAATATAATTCATAGCTTCGTTAATATTTGTAATAATTAAAATTATACATAGGATAAAATGACTCAACTGATTAATCGATTAATAATTGTAAATAGTTATATTAAAATTAAAGTGAAGGATATTAAATTTAGGATTCTTGTTTTCCTAATAAAATATTCATAATTCAAACTGATTTTCTTTACACATGAAAATTTATTTTTATTGTAATTCTGCTTTAATAAGTAAATGTTGAACATTTTTATTGTACCATTTTCCAAATAAAAAATAATTAAAAATAATTAAATTTTCACTGTCAACTACAGTATTGACAAAAGTAATTATCTTGTTTTGATCTTCCAATGTCGGTAATGGTTATGAAACTAATTCTCTATTTTATGCTTTGCTTAAAAAAGGGGTTACAGAGGGGATACATTTTTTGGTTTTATCATTTTTAGCTATATTTCAAACATTAAAAAGCAGCTTAATACAGAGTACCTAATTCTTTACTAACTTGTTTACTTTTTACTAGTCTGTCACTTTTTTATTTCTAAAGAATTTGACATAAATATCGATTTTCAATCTAAATCCCAAATATGAATATAGATTTGGTTTTTTTCAATCTAAATTCCAAATTTTATTATAGGGTTATTATTAGGGTTATTATTTTTTTTATTAAAAATATTAATAAGTATATAAAAATTGAAAGCAAATAAACTTAAATCATCCAGCGGTTCCTATCCTTGTATATATAAAAGGTATAAGGCATAATTTATATAAATGCCTTTGGAATAGACCTAGTTTGGAATTTAATTCCATAAACATTCCAATTACTCATAGTTACTATACCTAGAAATATTCTTCCAACGATGGCGTCGATTTGGTAATGCGATGTAGGTATTTATTTATCTTTTATTCTAAGCTAATTGATCTTTTCTTTAAATTATCAAATTATCATATAAACCAATATCTACATACAAAATTCAAAAGGTATTTTGAATTTACTTACATTTTATGATAAACTACAATATTTCATTTAGTTTTAATTTCAATATATGGAAATAATCGAGTCCAATGACTTATTGGGGCTGATTGAGCAATATTGCAAGCAATGCGAAAACAGCAACAATTGCCCAACAGTTGCAGGGAAATGAGGTCACCATATACATATATACGTATATATGTATGCGGCTGAAAGTACCTATCTACCATATCCATATAATTAAATATTTAAAAGATTTTTTTTTTAAAGAAAATACACAAATACATTTTTATAAGTAAATGTACGTAACGTTTAATATGTTAAACTTTTCAATAATAAGAATATTAAAGTTATTTACTTCATATAGTTACATAGTATATATAATTCCCATTCGTTTCTGAAGTTTGTTTAATTTCTAAAATATAAAGTAGAGATTTACTAGCGAATTTAAGATAAGAATTGATAAACTTCTTAATTGATTCGCTTGATTTTTTATTAGTAATGGTGTATGTTAGATAGTTCTCGTAAGTTCTCTATTATATGATAGAATATAATACCAAATGTCAAATAAAACAAAGGAAACATAAACAATATGTTTAATCTAAAAAAATAAAGTAGTCAAATTTTATAACTGTGTTAATAAATCAGATCTAACATTTAGCGTATACAGAGGCGAAGTATGTAAACATAAAAGGATTAGGTTCGATTTCCACTGGGGGAAATGGGTAAATAGCTTCTCTCTGTCTATCTTACTATATGCGAAATAAAACATGAAACTAAATGAAAATATAAGAAATTTATAGTAAAATTAGCTGCTACTTGACATTATATGTCTGCACAGGAAGAAATTGTTATTAAAAAAATACTATAGGTACATTTAAACCTCGTAATTATAAATCACTGAACTCTGAGATCGAACACAACACAATATTCATGTGATATTTCATTAATCGAATTTATGAATAAAATCGACTCAAGATCGAACTTAAAGTTGAAAGTGGTTTATAAATAAGAGCTTAACAATATTTTAGCTGGTTAGCTATTGAAAACTACTTTTATACACACTTTAAATGTATAAACATAGGTACTAAAATAACAATAAATAATAGGCACGTTTGTAAGACACTTGATAACGACAATATCAAGTTATATTGTGCATGTAGTCACATCGTGTATGTGAAAATAAACAGGAAACATACATTGTTTCAGTACCTTCGTGTCGAAGTTCAAACGGACAGATTTCTAACTAATCGTAATTTAATACTCCATGTTATTAGAAATGGAAGGCGTCGTGTTCGTTGATAGCATTTCTCGACGCCATAATATTGGTTAACGATATTTTTGAAATTTACAATAAATAACTTTGAATATTTAATGTGAATTTTCAATTGTTAGTATGAATTAATTTTATCAGCTTTTAGTACGGCTAGCTTTTTTTTCTTATGGTAGAATAGTAAAATTAAACTTAGCTTTCGAACACACATAATATGAAATACTTGAATGATAAGAGATAGTAAACTTAACCTAAGTAGATAGATAATGAGCTGTTAGGTAATCTTTTCTTTTGTATCTATAATATGTTAACATTGTAACGAAATGTAATCGTTGCATAGAATAAATCTTATTTAATTGACTTAGAAGAAAGAAGTTCTTCCTTTACCAGTAATATACTATTTTAGTTAATCATTCTCCATTCTGAATTTTATTTCCAATGTAGTATTAATATAGCAACCTGTGTTCATTCGCGAAGCTCGCAATGCACTAATCAAAGAAATGAAGCAGTAATGCAGGTATGAAAAGAAAAAAACTGGTCGAGTGCAAGTAGAAATTAAAAATATATAATAATGAGATGAGGACGGTTGTGGCGTCGGGGCACAAAGTGTGATTGTAAGCGCGACTGGATTCGATTCCCATTCAAGGAAATGAAATATTTATTTAAATTTATATTTCCATATCTTCGCTCTGGGGTCGAGGCAAACCGTGGCCTTAAGTTCGCCACTCAACATGCAATGCCTCCTAAAGTCGGCAGAAGGTGGGCAACGGAGTGTCTTAACACTAGGTTCCCTTTGCCTACACTGTTGTGTGCGGGATATAGCGGTTTTGGTTACGCAGCGAATAAATTTGAAGTTATAAGGCATATGCGCTCAATTTGTATAAAATTATCTGCAAATGTAAGTTACATTTTTCTTATGAAATATCTATACATTTTCACTATTAGGATTTTTCCTTTATTTTTAATGTGAATACAAAAATATAGGATTACAGAAAGAATCACATTTTCATTTGGTGGATTTTGAATTTCATATAAAATGCAGCAAAAAAGATACATAAATGATCGTGACTCAGTAGTTTGATTTTATTTTTGCTCCCCTAGGAGCAGTGTTTATTTTATTTGCAAATATTTATTATGTTTATAGAAAAAGAGGCATTTTTCATAAATTACTAATCAGATTCGTGTAAAACACCTTATTAAGTATATGACCTGCAACTTTGTAATATTATGTAAGCTTCTTCTTCTTCTTTTACAATAGGTACATATAATATCAATGTTAGCTACACCTAACATTAATGTTTTTGAAAACTTGAATAATTTCTATCTAAACACTGTGATAAGCCGTGGCACCTGAATAGCTGTACCTAGTTGGTAGGTACCTACCGCAGGTAGCAGCTATCTGTTTAGAGGTTATACCATCTTATAATTGATAAGTATACAGATTTATTTGTTACTAGAAAGAGTTTGCTAGCTTTGTACAATATTGACTAAAGATAGCGCTTTTTTTTCAGCTTTACGCTGTATCTCGTATATAACAGGGCAGGCAAAGGGAACTTAGCGTTAAGTTTGTTAACTTCGTTTCTCACTTCACGACGAATTTTCCGAAGAGAAAATATAGATGTAGATTTTTTTAAATATTATATTTTTAATTTTAAGCAGTTTTACACTTTTTCCCGTATCCAAAACAGGGTAGCCAAAAAGAACATAATACACTCAGATCCCCGCTTTTTACCCATGTTCGCAGCATTGTGAACTCAGCGTTGCGCTTTATTTAACAAGAGTGTAATAATTAAAATAGTTAATTGGGTCATTCCCTCAAGTGGATAGAACCCTTAACTATCACGTTTACTGTCCGATACTGCCATAATGTGCCACGATGGTCTCTACAAAATTTTAAACAAAACTGGCATAAGTATATAATAGCGAATTCTGTTTCATATTCCTAGTATCAAGTTATTACGATAAGAATGGATCATAAAACCGTCTGACATATAATGTTTTTAGTGTCCTGTACCTTTT
Source organism: Heliconius erato x Heliconius himera (assembly GCA_013421005.1). Lineage (NCBI taxonomy): Eukaryota > Metazoa > Arthropoda > Insecta > Lepidoptera > Nymphalidae > Heliconius > Heliconius erato x Heliconius himera. The sequence goes on from JAATLQ010034350.1 coordinate 20,721, forward strand.
AAGGAAAAAAAAACCCTTATAAAATTTTGTTGTCCGTCTGTCTGTCTGTCTGATAAGAGCATTTATCTCAGGAACGCGTGGAAATATCGAGTTGAAATTCAAACCATATACTTAGATCTATGACCCCTTGATTTCCTGAAAAAACATATTTCTACATTTACTTAAAAAAAAAGATATGGCCGTTTATATCGCAAAACCGCGTATTTTGACACTATAAAAGGAATCAAAATTCATAAAGTACTTCCAGTTGACCTAGAATTATAAAGTTTAGCAGCTGTCATCTACAGGCAGTACTAGTTCAGGAAAAAATCTCAGAACTCTACATTTTAAATACTAAAAAATAATACGCTAGTCATGTGAGGTATCAGATGAAAGGGTTTTGGCTAAGCTAAGCTTGAATTTTAGAAAAAGCTCGAGACCTCCAATCTTTGTACGGAACCTTCAATGGTCAAGCCCAACTCGCGCTTGTCTAGTTTCTTTACTATACATTTTAGTCACTCAGTACTTAATATAAAAGTCTTGTTAAAAAGCTTAGTATATGTAATTTATTTATATTATTTCTAATAAGGATGATTTATAAATTGATAAATTCATATGTTAGTATGTACACGTAGGTAGTAAAATATAGGTGTAAATATCTGGGCTCCAGTCGCATTATTTTTTACTTTATATTTATCGTTTAAATATCCGTTCAGGATGTAAATTTATTAGATATCTTGATGAGAATCTATGCTTAGTTTAGATTGGCCAGCTAGTTTCCTGTGATTATACATCATTTGGATTTATATGAAAGAACAGTACAAAAATGGATTACCTTCTTATATTTTTTCAGCTTTACGCTTTATCCCGCACACAGCAGAGTAGGCAGAGGCATCCTTGTGTTAAGACATTCCGCTCTCCCTTTTGCTGCTGAATTCTGGAGGCAGTGGCGTAACTCAATGCTGCGCTTTGCCCCGACACCAGAGCGAAGAAATGAAAATATATATTTTTAATAAATATTTGAATTCCTCGAGTAAGGACTGAACCAGTCGATTTTGCAGTCACACTTTGTGCCCCTGCGCCACGGCTGGCCTCAATTTACTTATTTAAAAAATAATAATAATCTGCTTTCCTGAAATTGTTATCTATATATAATCTCTATCTCTATATATAATAAGACAGTAAAAATATTTTGTCTGTACATTTAGTAATTTTGACAGAAATGGATAGAGGGACACTTAAAAAGACTAATAGAAAGCAAAAAGATTTTTTTTGAATTTCTTGTCTGTCTGTCTGTCTGTCTGTCTGTCGACATATTGTTGTCCGCATTTTTCTCTGAAACTACTGAACCGATTTACTTGAAAATTTCACCAATTGCTTTGTTGTAACTCAATTTAGGTTCTAAAGTTTGGTTCATCAAAATCGGTTCATTAAAAAAAAAGTTATCGTCATTTGAATGAACTCAAGGCATTAGCTTGCCAGCGAATGTTATATAGAAATCGCGCTGGTATGACCCTGGCTAAAGAATGACATTCGAAACGTCTTGATTATATGACTGTTGATAAAAATATATATTTTTGAAGCACTATTATACAATATTTTATACAATAAAGTAAACAAGGCC
>JAATLQ010034351.1:0-23817 GCA_013421005.1 Heliconius erato x Heliconius himera
TGGAAAAGTGAGCGGTAAGAGAGGTAGGGGGAGACCTCGGTTGACCTTCGAAAACACAGTATCAAAGATACTGGAGGAAGGTCACGTAAAAAGCATGAGGACCCCCCGAAGGGCATGTATGAAGAGGTTGATGACAGTGGACGAGGCGAAAGAGGTATGTAGAGACCGTAGCGTTTGGCGCTCCGTTCTCTCTGACTACCCCGCAAGGGATAAAGCGTGAAGCTAAGTTAAGTTAGTTAGGTAATATATGATTAAGAATATAGTATCAGTAAAAGTTAAAATACCCTCCAAAATGGAATTATTAAACGAACAGCCATATTTCGTATTAGTTAAACAATTATTCTTGCCTAATTTTCCTTGAGTTCGTGTATCATTTATGTACTGGTCTCCTTTAAATGCACAGCTGTCGTTTGTTAACAAAGTTAATATAATTAATTATTGTTATAATTTTCGTTATTTCGAGATTTTTATTATTTTTTTTCATATTAATTTATTACAATTTTCTCATATTTTGAGTGGCAGCACTTACATAAGATTTTAGTGTTGGGTGGCCTAACTCAACGCCATAAATTAACCAGATTGAGGAAATTAAGTCGTTTTAAATAAAAATATAGATTTTATACTTATAAAATTAATCACTGTAAAGCATTAAAGATTTGAATTAATTTCAGAATGGTTTATTATCATTTGTCTTTGTCATTTATTTCTTATTATACTTTGTGTCCTATATTGAAGTTAATATCGTTGAGTACAAAAAGTATCCAAAAAGAATTAAATTCATTCAAGTCACATCCAAACTATTAATAATATTAATCAAATTCTCGTACATAAAGATATAGACTTCAGAATAAAAACCTATGGAAATAGAATTTTCCGAATCTCTTGAAAATTATATTCTAGATAGAAATAACCAGATATTTATATGCCACATACACAACAGGGTCGTCGTACGAGTTACGTTAATACTCGTTCGTTGACATCGCTCGAAGATTATATATGAGAAATGTGAGAAATGCTTCAAGCGGAATATACTGAAAAATTAGATCTTGAGTTTATTTGTGTATTTTGCTAGTTTTACGTATTTTTTTTTAATAAGTTGCCTTTTGATCTATTAGTGTATCTTGATACGATAGAGTTAGTTAGAGATAAGGTAGATATCGTAGGTTCGTGAACAATTTATTCGACTTTAATTTATTCTAGATAAGTTGTAGCTAGCAATTCTGTTTACGTAGACTATTAAAAGTAAAAATTCCTGGAGAGCTTTGGGATATCCTGTAGTTATTTGCTGCCATTTTTGAAAACATTCGAGATGGCTAAGCATATCAATACTTTTTGCAATTTTACTACTAGTACTTTTTTAAGTTTTAAAGCGGGTCTATATTTTTAAAATATAAACATATCTTCAAGATGAATTTGAATAAACAATTGTGGCTTAATACTCACTGATTAGATACCATATGTTTTTAGATACCATATCCATCCAAAGAGATTGCAATGGAAGAAGCACTGAGCGGCAAAGTGAGGACAGTGCTAGTGTTCCCTGCTAATTTCTCGATGTCTTTACAAGAAAGAATGCGTGATCCGAGACATACCGACAATAATACTATCTTTAGCTCTCAAATTGAAGTCCATCTGGATGATACTGGTAAGATTAATTTTATTGTAGGCTTAAAAGTACCTTAAGGTACATTTGTTTAGTTTCACGTTGTATACCGCACTTAGCAGGGTAGGTAGAAAGAATTTTCCATTTTCCGGTGAATTCTTGAGCGTATGGAGTGGTGGAATTCAACGTTCCATTTTACCTCGTTGCCAGAGTAAATTAAAATATTGTATTCATTAACTCAACTATTTCATTCCTCCAAGTTGTAATTGAACTCACAACGGTCGCTTTTACAGTCCGATGCATATGCTGCGCTATGATGGCCTCTTAACATATGTATTGATAATTAAAATGTTAAGATTGTTACTGCAAGACCGATTTCACAACAAAACAGTTTTTAAATTAGTCATTTCATTTTTTTTAAAAATCTGTTTCAGAGTTATAAAAAAAATTGCTCTCCTTATAAAAACATTTAAATACTTTTCAAATCGTCTTAGAATAAAAAAAGTAATCATTTTCCATAGTATTAAAAAATGTAATTATTTTCCATAAAAAGTGGGGAACGGAAGGGTCGTAATGAGAACGGAGTGTCAATTGTCAAGATGTCAAGTGGGTACCTGGGTACCTAGTGTTAAGCACTAGGTACCCAGGTACCCACTTGACATCACTAAAAACCAATTTTAGGCTTTGTATGGCTTCTAAGCTCCGAAAGGAAATGCAATCCGTCACGCAAAGTCTAACCTAATGTTTTTAGATAAGATAAGAGCAGGCCTATCAAAAAGTTTCATTCAATTTGTATGTAAATTAACTACTTCAGTTCCACTTCCTGTGCCAGTATGATTATTTTTAAGGTTCCCCTGCCTAATGTGGCTTGAATATTTATTTATAAAGTTAAATTGAGTAAAAAAATAATATCCGAAGGTATATTTAGGCGTTTTGATAGAAAATCTCCTTTGTTGATTATTATAGATAAATAAAACATATAGATGAGACCAGTCGTTGCGCAGGGGCTCGAGCGGGTGACTGTAAACGTGACGTGGCTTTAGATTCAATTTCAACTGGAGGAAATTAAATATTTAATATTTAGTGCGGCGTTTAGTTGAATTCTAAAGAATTCGGCGAAAAGTGGGGAGCGGAGTATCTTAACACTAGCCTCCCTCTGCCTACTTTGCAACATGCAGGATACAAAGTGAAAGTGAAATAAAATGTATAGATATTGAATTCTTTTTTTCTAAATGACTGATACATGTAAGGAGTTTAGGGATGTAAGTAAGAAAGATGCACTAAAAAGAATTTTTCGAAATTCCCATGCGAATGGAAATTAATAGGATTTAACATACTTTACTTTTTGGAAGCGCGGATTAGAATCCCGTTCGTTTCTTTCCTATGTGTGGTATAACATTTTAAATATGTCATTAATATTCCAGAGGCCAGTCGTGGCGCAGCGGCACGAAGTGTGGCTGTAAAATCGACTGGTTGTGGGTTCGATCCCCACTCGAGGAGATGAAATATTTACTTAAATTTATATTTCCATTTCTTTGCTCTGGTGACGAGGTTAAGCGCGGCGTTGAGTTCTGCCACTCAACACGCAATGCCTCCAGAATTCGGCAGAAAGTGGGGAACGGAGTGTCTTAACTAGGTTCCCTCTGCCTACCCTGCAGTGTGCGGGATACAGCGTGAAGCTGATTTATTTTTATTTTTATTCACAGATATTTTAATGTACGTACGTAATAATAATAATAAAAAACAGAACATTGAAATATTTAAAATTTTTGTATTCAAAACCAATTGGTGTATAAATATAATAAAAATTCTTAGTTTTTAAATTTAAAGTGAAAATATTTGTAAGAAATGTTTAAGAAAGACGATAATTTACGATATATGTAACGATTCATCGCTGTAGCATAATAAGCTATAAGACCGCTTTCAGATGTTTTTATGTTAATATTACTTTTTTATCTAATCTATAAAAACGGCAAAAATATCTCTTAAATATTTATGTTATTCTGTTTTTTAGTATTTTTTGTTATAGCGGCAAGAGAAATACATCATCTGTGAAAATATTAATTGTCTAACTATCACGGTTTATGGGATACAGCGTGGTGACGGTCGGACGGATATAGACAATAAAATCTTAATAATAGTTTTACCCTTTGAGTGCAGAACCCTAAAAATTGCGACCATCCTGTATCTATTTTAAGAGTCTCGATTCAATCTAAAAGTTTTAATAAAAAATATAAAAAAATCTACATTTGAAATTTTAAATTTACACGATTTCTCGGAAATACTGGAAGCCATAGACGTTAGTTGTTTCTGTCTAATCTAAAAGTTTTAATAAAAAGTATAAAAAATCTACATTTAAAATTTTTAATTTACACGATTTCTCGGAAACACTGAAAGCCATAGACGTTAGTTGTTTCTGTCAACAAATGCAATATTGTCTATTAAGTTTAGGTGACCCCAATTGTATATTTTTAAGTCCATTCTCATACAAAGTAAAATATCATATAAAAACGTAGAAATGCGTGACAAAAAAACATGGTATAAAATCCTAATTAAATTATATACCACTATAAAAGTTATATGCTTTAGTATTTACGTAATTATATGCAATGAACGGAATTATACGTGTTATCTACATTTAGTTTGTAGCTAAATTAGAGAATGCTTGGATAATGAAATTAATATGTTTCTATTTTAGTAAGGTGTTTAAATAAATATTTTTATAAAACGTGTAAAAATATCAAGGGATCTCGAACCTGCAACTTTTGGAAACTGTTCATCCGCCTCGATTACTAATCCATACGTTCTTATTTAGCTTCCACTCCAAAATACGTACAGAAAATATTGAAGTGTGCAATCACAAAATTGATATCATAAAAATAAATAAAAAATTGAGAAAGGAATAGTTATTACTGGGCATTCTTTTATGCCAGATATATAAAGATAACTCTAAAGTGCAATCAATTTACATTAGCTGCAATCAGATAAGGCTTACTTCTGAAAAGAGCCTTACACGATCGTCACATACCCGTAAGGTTTTTGATAAAAGGATCAACGGAATATCGTTAATGTCTCGAAATTGCCTTTTAGTAATCTCATTGAAACCTCCCTTTGTTGGTTTTTTCACAGAAAATTATATTCTCACTTCCGTATCGGAATCACTTATTACACTTTATTTGGAAATCTGTTGAATTTGCATTATAAAGTGTTATACGTTTTGTACTTTATCATTAAAGTCAGTTTTTCTGAGGTCGTTTAGTTTACTTTATTCCCCGAACATCTGGGTAGGCAGAGGGAACCTAGTGTCAAGACACTTCGTTCCTTACTTTTTGCCACAATTTCGGAAAATTGCTTGTTAAATCCCCACTCAACACGCAATACCTTGATAATTGAGCGCATAACGATATCGGTGTCCATTTATCCGTTGTGCTTTGATGAGAAATGCTATATTTATTTAGAATTTAAATCTTACTATCTATCGGTTCAAATTACAATAGTTATCTTTATGCATTGATGTAGTTCACATTTAATTTATTATTATTATTATTTTATTTGGAGCTCATAATAAAACACATTATTAGAAACACTTTATCAAATTCTTTAATCCATAACTTTATTATTGTCCTTCATCAGATAAACAAATGGAGTGGATGTTGAACAGAGACATTCAAGAGTCTTTAATGGATGCAATAGAACATCTTAGCGAAACGTGTGAACTGCCTAAGCGGTTAATGTCAGTGCCTGTCAATGTAAGTATCGCATTATATCTTTATTTAGCTTCACGCTGCATCCCGCATATAACCGGGTAGGCAGAAGGAACCTAATGTTAAGGCACACCGTTCTCCTTTTTTAAAGTTTATGACATAGTTTATTAGATAAATTATTGTAGAAGTTAGAAATATACATAATATATCAATAATTATATTTATCAAGTGAGGCCGTCGTCGCGCTTGGGCACGAGAGTGTGACTGTAACGTGACGGTAGTGAATTCGATCCCCACTCGAGTAAATTAACATAATTTAACTTAGCTTCAAGTTGTATCCCTGGCGGGATAGACAGAGAACGGAGCGCCAAACAGGAAATTAATTATTATTTATTAATATTCTTCGTTCTGGCACCAAGGTAGCGTGGCATTAAGTTCCGCCACTCAGTACGCAAAGCGTCGAAAAATTCGGCGGAAAGTGGGGAACGGAGTGTCTTAGCACTAGGTTACCTCTGTCTGCCCTGCTGAGGGATACAGTGTGAAGCTGTGCTATTAAGTTATTTTGGGATAGGAAAGATGTGATATGTCACCTCATTCTTCACTTCATCTAATTGGACTGGATGAGTGGCGAAACTAAACGCCGTTTTGGATCTACGACAACGAAATGACATTACTACAGTAAAACGACTTATAAATTAATTGAAATTTAATAATATTTTAAATAAATTTTGTGCATTGTAGAAATTTGGGACAAAAAAGTTATATACAAAACTAAATATTTTTGGTAAAATAATTTGAATCATTTTTATAGAATTCTACTTAGATACATATAAAAAGATATATTATATTTTTTCATTATAAAAATACTTATTTCAGTTCAACAAACCTATTTTCGGCCTGAAGGTCCCAAATTTCACCGATTTCGCCGGCCCCGGCGTTATCTTAACGTAAGTAAATAACAATTAAGTCTTATGGTTTTATATATTTTAATATCTTTTTAGCTTATTTTCCGATTGCTTAGGAATAAAAACTGGTGAGTGCGACTCGGACTTGCGCACCGAGGCTTCTGTACCCGTTTCAGGATTGTAGATCAACGGAAAGGACAACTTATAAAATTTTGGGGTCATTTTCATTTTGTATGAAATTAACTGCAAATATAAATTTATAAAGATTTTTTTCTATGAAATACCTATAAATTTTTACTTTTCGGATTTAATTGTATTATTAGTTCTTCTTCGTTTTATTTTAAATTTGATAATTTGGCAAAACGATGCGTAATTGCGCGTATCTTTTGATTGTGAAGCTTGATTTTTTTCTGTACTACACGAGGTCTGAATATTTGATTTTAATTTCAGCTTGATGTTTCCACGCCATCTCGTGATAAATAGTAAATCCTAAAAATACTATCATTCGTTCTTTTTAGGATTTTGTACCTAGAACCGTAAAAACCGAACTCTTATAAAATCACTTTATTGTCTGTCCGTCTGGGTGTGTACTGAACAAACTTTTTATTACTATCCCAGAATTTGTAAATTACTATAATTACAATATAAGCTTCGACTTTTGTCAATTTAATTAGTCTATAACTATACAAAGATAACTATCAAACATCCATTCACATGAATAAGCTTTGCCTTAACGTTTTGCTTTAGATAAATAATGTGGGTTTATCTTCAGCGCTAACGATTGTAAACTTTTGTGTCGAAACTATTATTTTAGGATCGTACAAAATTAATAATGTACTAAGTTTAGTACCGTCACTCAACAGTTATGCCTCGGATATGGGGCGGTGCTTGGGCAACAGAGTTTCATAAGATTTAATAAGGATACAAACATTCTTGTATGCCAAATATTATTTTCTGCGTGATTAGATTGGAATTTGACTAGAACGATAGTATAAATGCTTTTATTTTATCCATCCATCAGCTTTTCAAAGTCCATAGCTGGACATAGGCATCTCCTAATACCATTACTATATATGTATAGTAATAAGCATTATAAATTCGGTCTGATTCGACTTCACCTTTTTTTCTCCTCATTACAAAGTAAAGTCATAAACTCCACACTATAGTGTCAGTTTTACTAGTTTTTTGATGAGAGTTGCTACTAATCTCATTCTTGCAATTGGGTTAATGGAATTCTTACGTTAGTTGTTGAGAGAAGATATTAAAACTAAAGCTTAATTTATTTTTGTTCTATGGCAAAAATAAATAAAAAAAAAGAAATTTGTAAAACTTGTAACAAAACTCAATAGTATCTAGAGATCTCAATTGTATATGTTACCGGCAATATATATAATTCAGATATTCTATACAATAACTCGACAATGTAAAGAATATCTAAAATGCGTAGGTAATGTGTGTCATGTATATATTTTTTATTCTTAATAATAATATATTTTAATTAATATAAAAATATATAACATACATTCTATGTATGCATGGTAACATAGACAATAGTAGAGTACTAACTTTTATTTTATTTATTTTTATACAAATTTTCAACAGGATCATCTTCTTCTTGGCCGTCGCTCTAACATCAGGCGCTATGCTGGCAGAACGAAATGAAGGAATTTTAGAACGTTCTCTAGTATCAGGGATTACAGGTATATATTTTAAATATATCGTTCATTTGATGCAAGAATGACGTAATTGTATTTAAAAAAAAAACTAGTTAAATATATCAATATATATAGAAAGACTGATAGATTTACAAAGCGTGTCATGTAACACTTCAAAAAGTGCAAAACGCCATTGTTGCACCAAATAAATAATATACGTACATATATTTTGAAAAATATTAAGATATTTATTAAGAGGCCAGTTGTGGCGCAGCGGCACGAAGTGTGACTGTAAAATCGACTGGTTGTGGGTTCGGTCCCCACTCGAGGAGATGAAATATTTCCTTTCATTTATATTTTCATTTCTTCGCTCTGGTGCCGAGGCTAAGCGCGGAGTTGAATTGTGCCACTCAACACGCAATGCCTCCAGAATTCGGCAGAAAGTGGGGAACGGAGTGTCTTAACACTAGCTTCCCTCTGCCTAACCTGCTTTGTGCGGGAAGCTGATTTTTTTATTAAGATATTTAATATTTTTAATTTTTCAGATTAAGATATTTTGAAAAATATTAAAATAATAAGATATTTAAGTTTACTTTGATTTTTCAATTTTTTTAATAGATTCATAATTTTTTTTACAGGTACAGAGATCCTCTTCGCCCACGTGCTGGTACAAATGATAGTTATGATAGTACAAACTATTACGGTACTAATAATAGGATTTCTTGTCTTCGATCTGACGATCACCGGCCCTGTGCTGTGGGTGGTAATATTAACACTCATTAATGGATTGTGTGGAATGACTTTTGGTAAGTAACTGGCTGAACTGTTAGTTAGGTTTATCGCGCTCACGCCAGGAACTACTGATTCTACAATTTTTCAAAAAGCTTTTCAAATTTACCTTCTCAGCAAGTTTAAGTTTATTTGAGTAATTAAATATATTGAAAAAAAAAACTTCTCCCTTGCTCTAATAGCTGTATCCCGCACATAGCAGGGTAGGCAGAAAAAACCTGGGAACCCAGCGTTTAGACACTCCGTTCCCGTTAAGACACTTACGTTCCCCTATATAAATTTGAGAACGGAGTTAACATAAGGTTCTTAATATTAGGTTCTCTCTGCTTACCTGGAATATGCGAGATACAGTGTGACGCTATTTAGATTGAAATCCAATTGCAAAACAGTAGATATAAATGCAAGTTACATTTTTTTTAATTATTTCAATATTATCCCTTACAAAGCCAAAGCTACTGAGACTGAATCAGACACACACTGCATACATTTATTCAACTCTTCTTTTATATTGAAATATCTTGGGATCTTTTTGTTAGTTTTCATTTGTTTTATATAGAGATAATCTAATGTCACTCCTGGATATTGCTCGTTAAGTGGCGGATTTTAACGCCGCGACTTCTTATTAGAACTGATAAATAAAAATAATTAAAATATAAGAATTTTCCGCGGATTGAACTTATAGAGACAAGTTTTGAAATATATACATATTTAGAGGGCACCTAGCAATAATTCCGTTCTCCACCTTTCACTTACATTGATTTATACTTATTTTAATTCCTAATACAAGATATAATTTAACTAGAAAATATTTGGATTGTTATAATTTAACTATAAAATAGTTGATTTATGTTAGTAAAGAAATATTTGAATTACAAAGAATATTAAATTATTTTGTCTTTTGTTAAATACAAGCGTACCAGCGTAGCTTTATCATTTTTTTAAAAAAATATATTTTTTTCAGAAAATGTGACAAAAAATATTTGTTTATTGATAATACTATACTTACGTTCCTTAATTATAATGAAACGTTACGTTTACGAGTATATACGGCGTACGGTAGCAAGGTACCAGAGCGAAAAAATGAAAATAATTAAGCCTCTGCGACTGACGTGGCTTAATTTTTACAATTATATTGAGTCTACGAGAAACCTATTCAAACAGCAAATCAAATCTTATGCAGCTATTTTATTTTTATTTATTAGTTGTGGGGATCGAACCCACAACCTGTCGCGTTTACAGTAACACGTTTGTGCCACTGCGCCACAACTGACAGCAAATTAAGATTTTCTTGTAAATAATATTGATTCATTTATTTATAAATGTTTTAAGAAATGGTACGTTTTCCATTTATTTAATAGACTACATCTATATAAATGTAACATATTTTGTATATTTTTATTGTGTTATTTCTCCCTACAAGAAGAAAAATATTTTCAGAAAACGTATAAAGATTTGAACGTTCTCAAGAACGCGGATTCGAATTCCGCAACTTTTAATTTTTACACATCTTCTACAAAACATTATATTGCTATACTTATTTAAAATTATAATGTTTATTTAAACCTTTAATATTTTTTTATTAACCTCTGTTTACTTATAGGTTTCGTAGTATCCTGCATATGCGACACGGAAAGAACTGCGACCTACCTAGCTCTTGGATCTTTCTTGCCCATGATGTTATTGTGTGGAATCATATGGCCTATTGAAGGTTAGTTGTTGATTTTATTATTTAATGTATAGAAAAATAAGCATTTATTGCTTTTAAATTTTTGCTAGAGGAGGACAGGGTAACAAACAAGAAAAATACATATATTTTTGTATACAATTAATGTTACAGTGATTTTGGTAATATTTATACGTGCGGGATATAGCGTGAAGCTGATTTAAATTATAATATTTATATAAATGAATTAAAATTTGATCTATAGCAAAGTAATATTATTAATTTATTTACTCAGTAATAATAATAATTCTTCGTTACTTAGAAGTAAATGCTCTTGTTTTGATTTACAATTTTCGCTTCTAATATATCTATATTTTTTAGCTTACAGTTTTCACTTAACAAAATTGTACTGTCCTAGCTCTGTAGACAATAACAAAAACTCAAGTAAATTCAATTAGCTCCAAAAAATCTCAACATTTCACTGTTTTTTTATTTATATTTTAGATAGTAACTTAACGATTGTGGGTTCGACAGGAAATGAATTATTATTTATTAATATTTTCATTTCTTCGTTCTGGCAACAAGGCACAAGCCCGGCGTTAAGTTCCGCCACGTAACATGCAACGCCTCAAAAATTTGGCGAAAATTGGAGTGTCTAACACTAGGTTCCCTCTGCCTACACTTCTGTATGCAGCATACAGCGTGAATCTGATTTAATTTAAATGGAAAATTTTAACAGTTTTCATTAAACAAAGTTTACTATTATAGACATAAAATCATTTCTCAACAGGTATGCACATAGTACTACAGTGGATAAGCTACGTACTGCCTCTCACGAAATCAACTGAGTCACTACGCTCGATGCTTCAAAGAGGCTGGACCATCACCGTTCCGACCGTCTACTCAGGTTTCATATCGACGTCGTTGTGGATCATAGTATACCTCACCGTTAGTATCTTACTTATTAAATTTAAGAAAGGTTAATTTTTTTTCGCTTTGTGTTAAATCTGGTATTTTTTGTGTATTTAATTTGTTTGTGTTTGTGTGTATGTTTGTGTGTTTTAGAGTATTTTTTTATTACGAAAAATAAGTTTTTTTAACATATTACATATGAAACGCTGATATGTATTTTAAATGGGAATATAATTCTACTGTGACAGATAAAATTTTGTAATATTAACTGGTCATTTGAGACACTAAGTACACTACTATTTTTTTATACTTAAAGAAGAAAAAAACAGAGTGAAGTGTCACTATCTTTATTTTTAATATTATTTAGGATTAGTTTATTCACGAGGTATTAATATGTACAAGTAATTTGAGTTACCCAAACATGTGATGTTATATTTAAAGGTTTAGGTTCACGATGTGATATTTAATCATAATGTATTAAGTATGGGATATTTTTTTTTTATTATATTTTATAATGTTTCACATTTTGGTCTAAGTTTTTAGATTACTTAAGTAAAGTAATAAAATATTAATTATAATAAAATATAGACAATTTTAACATTTTACTTTGTTTTGAAATATACATAATTTCAAATTTTCTACTGACCCTCGTTGCATAGTACGAAATTAATGTACAATGTTAAATTACGTGCAACAAATAACATACTGAGGAAATAAAATGCAGCGTTGAGTTACGCCGTTGACCACATAATGTCTATAATTTGAGGAGACAGTGAAGAACGAAGTATCTTGAAAGAATATTATCTGTGTTTATCCCGTTAAAAACGGGATAAAGCGTGAAGTTGAAAATAATACTGTTTTTATAGACATATTGTTTTTTTTTTGTTTTAATTTAAAAGGCTAGGTCAAAAATAATAAATAGACAATGAAACAAAATATACTTAATTAATTTATAACATTTTCATATCCAAACATCATTATTTAACTTTGTGAAATGTTAATGTAAATATAAATACTAATTTGAATAATTATACATTTTTGTATTATACTATAGGGGTGTTCTTAATGAGATTTGCTCAAAATTATATATGATAGTCATGTTCTAGAATAAGATAATAAAAAATAAATAAAATTACTTTAATAGTAAACGTTTTTTATTTTATTATATAACATAAATGCCAATGCCATTTAATTAAAAGTAAATTAATTAATTTCCACTGCACGGAAAATATTATTTTTATTACTTTACTACTACGGTTACTAGACAAATTTCCTCCACTTATTCAAACATTCTCCACTCAATACACAATATGAGATAACACATGACAAAAGCTATGTATCCTAGTTGTAGCTTGTTACTTAGTTGGCGGGGACTGTAAAACATAACATCCCACTTTTTCCCATTTCCACAGGAATTTCAAAAAATCCCCTCTTTGTGCTCCTCTAAACTCCTCAAAGAACAAATAGCTATTTAAATAAAACTATTTTAACAAGATAAATCGCGCATATATTTGAGAACATACATTTTTGGAAACCCGATATTTCGGACATTTTGCAGTAGTCCGTACTTTGTCTACCCGTGACCAAGGACATTTTAATTAAAAAAAATCAAAATAAATCAGCTTCACGCTGTATCCCGCATACAGCATGGTAGGCAGAGGGAACCTAGTGTTAAGAAACTCCGTTCCCCACTTTCTGCCGAATTATGGAGGCATTGCGTGTTGAGTTTGAAAATAATTGTGAAAATCAAACATAAAAGAATATAATTGAAAAATGAAATAAAAACTGTCGTGTGATATTCTTTGATTTATATTATACTTATATATTATATGATTATTGTTATACATTTCAAGGTCTTTGCAAACTACAGCCGTATACAAATGCGTAACTCTCCGTTAGGCGGAGTAAACAGGATGCAGCGTTATTGTGGTAATGTTGCTCCGCCACTCTGGCGTGAGGGTTTATGGCTACCTGAAAATATATTATTATAATAATTTAGTTTAGAGGAACAGAAAAGCTTTATGTTATCCTTTATTATAAAAACAAAAGGGAAACTAGCTTGTCTTGGAATATACAACTTAATTGTGAATTCATAGGACGGTTAAAAATATTAATTTTTAACAAAAAAAAAACCGACTTCAAGCAACTAAAAAGTAATTTTATTCAAAAAAAAAAATATTTTAGATAGACTAAAACGTACTTGAGACCAGTCGTGGCGCAGCGGCACGAGGTGTGACTGTAAAACCGACTGGTTGTGGGTTCCATCCCCACTCGAAGAGATGAAATATTTACTTAAATGTATATTTCCATTTCTTCGTTCTGGTGTCGAGGTTAACCTCGACGGGGCGTTGAGTTTTGTCACTCAACACGCAATGCTTCCAGAATTCGGCAGAAAGTGGGGAACCAAACAACACTACCACTAGGTTCCCTCTGCCTACTTGCCTCTGATTTAATTTTAAAAGGTACTTTAATTTTGTTAAACAAAAATAATAAAAAAAAGATTTCATGATTTTGAGGTTCATACCAATTAAAACAAACAGGCTTAGTGATTTGATATACTACCTAGGGTTGTTGTAGCATTAGCTTGAAACCGACTTTAAAATTATAAAATCTTTTTTTATTTATTTTTGTTTAACAAAATCAATGTACGGTTTACTTTATGTAAAATTATTTTTTACTTTTTAGTTCCTTGTTTGAAGTCGGTTTTTTTTTATTGAGAATGAATTTATTTTACGATTTTAAGTGATGAGTAGACTTTAGTAGGAAGCTTCTCAAACGAGTAGTAGAGTAGTGCAAGCTAGCTAACAGTTTATCATATTGACAAAAACATACATAAAAATATTCGGGCGAATTGGCAACTTCTTTTCCCTTTTTTGCAATCGGTTGAAAATGAGATCATCCTCTTTTTTTAAATTGGTTGAAAAGAAATGCAACGATGAGGAATCTCACTTCTGACACCCATTTTAACAATATTTTTCTTTGTAACTATTACAGTACAATTATATTTTTACCAAAAAAAGACAAACTTGTTAAATTTTAAACAGATCCCATAATCTGATTAAATTTTAAACTTATTATTTTTTTATAACTATACTTGAAGTGTATCCTTTCAAATAGAAAAAGAATCATCGGAATCGGTTGGCTTGATATTTAGTATACCTAATGCAAATTTAGGATTTATTCGATTTTCTCATAGATACCAATGTCAAAAGTGAATTTAAGCAAAAAATTAGACAACACGGGAAGCATTAGCTTTCAAATAAAAAAAATCCTCAAAAACACCCAGTCCAAAGTTCTGAGGTATTGTTACCTCAGAACTGACTGTATTTTGTTTATGTTTGTACACAAACATAAACAAAACACAGTCGAATTTATGACCTTCTTTTCTTACAGAAGTCTGTTAAAAATTGCTATTATAATCTATTCAGTAAGAAATTAATTAAAGATCTTTTTAGTAATCCACTTTTGAGGAAGAGGAAGAAGTGAAGCTTATAAATTATAAAAAAACAAAATAAATTATTTTTGAATAGCACTCTAAGGGATTTTTAAAAGCTGATTATAAAATGAAATGAAGATACTAGATTTTTGAAATGGGAAGAGAGAAATGGAATTTGCGTTGTTTTATAAAAAAAAATATATATTACTTTTCTTAGAATAATATACATAATTAGCTTGCTTTGGGCGAGATCGTTGCGTCGGGGATGCAGATGTCTAACCGCCATGACTGTGGGTTCTACACTATTAACACTAAGTTCCCCCTTCCTACCTAGGATCCCAGAAAACGTCCGAGAATGTTCTATATCACAATTTAAAAGAGTTGTGAAAAGACGTTTGTGTGTTAAAGGTTATTACCAAATTAATGATTATATAAATGATAACACGCCTTGGGTATGAAATGCTCGTTCTAGTCTATTTCAAAGTATCATTTTCAGAAACGTTGAAATGTGATTTTGTATAATTGATTTTAAAAAATTAAGTCCCGCCGAGTTTCTTGCGCCGGTTCTTCTCAGGTCCGAGGCATTTATTTTAGTGAACTGGTGGTAAATTATTTGACGTTCAAAAAATGAAGCATGTAACTTCTTATTTTGAATAAAATTATTTGACTTTGACAGTTGACCTTAATACTAAACTTACTTTAAAAGTATAATCTCCAGGTGGAACATCAGTCACATCGACCCATTGACAGTCAATATTGTATTGGTAAATATCTGAACAGTTTACTGAAACTCCTGCAAATAATATTTACCATAATTAAGCCAAAGTAAGAAATAACAAAGGAAATTTAGTGTGAACGAGATTACTGCATCGACGATTGCGAGTTCAAAATGGTTATTAAATTAGTATGGTAAATGATTCATGAACTTTGATATTAAACTCCATTTTTTAACCATCGTGGGGCAGTGATTCATTTTCTGATTTAAATGCGATTGGAGTTCTTTGGGTTGGTATAAATTATTTTAATTGCACTGCTCTGTAAGACAAAGTTACACCACTCAATAAGTAATGTTTCGAATTGCAGAGATAAACAGAAAACAGAATGTCTTGGCACTAAGTTCTTCCCTGTTATGTGCATAGTGAAGTATGAAGCCAAAAATTATACTTAAACATGATTTTTCTGAAGATCGATTTTAACGCTAAAATTTTACGAATATCGTTTAGAAGAAATTAACAATAAATAGAAGAGGCCATTCGTGGCATAGGGGCACAAAGTGTAACTGTAACGCGACTGGTTGTGGGTTCGATCCCCACTCGACGAAATAAAATATTTTCTTAAAGTTATATTTTTTTCATTTCTCCGCTCTGGTGACAAAGCGGGGCGTTGAGTTCAACGGAAAATGGGGAACGGAGTGTCTTAACACAAGGTTCCCTCTGCCTACCTTTCAGTGTAAGGGATACAGCGTGAAGCTGATAAAAAAAATAGCAGAAAAAAATAAAATTATTCAATATTTATAGGATTATTTAATTTAGTTTCACTCAATATCCCACATCTATCAGGTACCTCATATATTAGGTAGTCAAAGGAGAATTTAGCGGTAAGACGCACCGTCCTCCACTTTCCGCCCCATTTCGAGTCATGGTCCATTGAGTTGAGGAACTTAACTCCGCATTTTGTCTTGTTACCATCAGCGGAGAAATGAGAAAAGTCTATACCTCGAGTGAGAATCGAATCCACGACCGTCCCTTTGGCGTTGTTTTAATTAATATAGTACACACCTTGATCTCCGTAGTTCTTGCACGAATACGTTTTCTCGACTCCAGGTAAACAAGTATTATCTTCTAAACAAAACGACGCTTTATGCCCTTCTGCGATACGTCTGCCAGATTCATCTAGCACATCGAATGTTGCGAATACTTCCATGCTGTGGTAGTGCCTGTATTTATGTACATATTGTTTTTAAGATAATATTTAAGGAACATATTTATGTTCTTTTTAGCTTCTTGTTGTATTCCGCATATACGTGTAGAAACCTAGTGTTAAAGCTCTCCGTTCTCCGGCAGAACATGTGAAAAAAAATGTATTAATTACGTATGAATATTTTAACGGGACTTGAACCTGTCTCTTGAAAACTTGTATTTTTACCCTGCTAATAGAAATCAGCTACACGCTGTATTTCGCACACAGCAGGGTATCCACAGGGAATTTAATGTTAAGACACTCCGTTCCCCATTTTCCTTCGAATTTTGGAGGCATTGCGTGTTGCGTGGCGGAACTCAACGCCACGTTTTTGCCTCTATACCAGACGGAAGAAATGAAAATATAAACATAAATAAATATTTAATTTCCTCGAATGGAATGGTCACACTATGCTACTCTATAATAATTAAGACATACATATGACACAAATGCCACTGCCATAAATGCTTTGGCAGGTACGGTCGAAACTCAGCATTTCCTATATTAAGCGATGAGGCTGTAAACCTAAGTAGACGACGAGTTTCGAATTGCCAGTTAACGTTCGTCCTTTGTATCTGAAAGAAGAAGAATTTAATAGTAGGTACATATATTTAGAAAAGCTTCATTATGTCGGCGTGGAACGCATGATTCAATTTTCATTCGGGGGATCTCTATACTCTATACTTTATACTCCACATTCAATACTAAGACCATACCGCCGTTCTTGCCGTGTGATCCTAGCTTAGAATGATCCTATGATCATCCTGGTACTGGTGGTACTATTAGTTACTATCATAATATGGATTGAAATAATGTAAAACTTGAACATTATCTATATTATTACATTCTAAAGAATTATCTTTTTAATCGACTAAACAAAGATAGGCAAACTTTATTCTCTACTCTATACTCTGTACCTACTCTATTGTAGGTTCGATCTCACTTGAAATACGTCTCAAATGAGACTGAGGCTGAGGTTTGAGTGTCGTAGTACTGTATTATCTCTCCATACTCTCCTATTTATAAATAATGCTTGAAGCACAAATATAAATTAATGAAATTATTTAAAACCAAAATATATTATATCGTATAATTTGATGATTGATCTGTGGTCACAATTACATCGCAAACAGCAAAGTGGTTGAAGCACTTAAAAATATATTTCAATTATTTATTAAATAATATGCTATAAATTTATTTTACATTCGGCTTATTATGTAATTCTTAAAAATTAAATTTAAAATTAAAATTAAGAAACAACTTAACTCAATGCTATGTAAATGACAGTACTGTATGACCTTTACCAAGATGTTGTTTTTTTAAATTTATGTTTTGCAACATAAAGTTTAAGCCAAAAAAAATTCAAAATCACTTAAAAACAAAAGGACAAAAAACTAGAAAAGGGCACGGACCACCAATCTCCTTGGTGTGTTTATATTATAATAATAATAATAAAAAAATTATGCTTAGGAATCCCGAGCTAGGGAGGAAAACGCAGATGTCATGCAGATCTATACTAATTTATGTAATTGGGGTCAAATTAAATGCATCTACATGTATGCATGTGTTTGACAAAATCTGGATTGCTCTGAACATCGCAGGAATGTTGGCTCCCCTACGTGTTCTATTGCATGTATACTGGGTAGTGTGGCCCTATTTCATCATCTGAACTCCTAGGTGAGTTCTACTACTCAGTATGCCAGTCCCAGATGCTTTACCATGGCGATGCAAATTATGAAACCAATTCCCAGACGTGTTCCCAAATAATTACAACATTGGGTGTTTCAATGGACGGATCAATAAATTCCTTAATAGCCGGCAACACATTAACGCTCTAGTGCTGCAAATTTTGATGGGCAGCGGTAATTACTTAACATCAAATGAAACGCTAGCTCGTTTGCGTTATTTATAAGAAAATACTTCTTACTAAATCTTTTACATGGATTACAAATCGTAAAATCGCGTATTTTCCCGTCCCTGTAAAAGTTTTAGATCTCATCTCTAAAAGTTTTTTTTTTCAGTTCCTATCAATCAAGTAGCACAGTCTTTTCCACAAATGTAATGTACATAATAGAATTATATTATTGGATAAAACTTCTGAAAGCATACAAAAATCACAACATCGTATCGATGAAGGCAATATTTCTAAAAAGCCAATGTCCCCGCAAGCCGACAGGCAATAAATAAAACAGAGCGTAAAGGCCGTTTCATATCACACCAAATGCATTTTTTTAGCTTGACGCTGTATTCCATACATAGCAGGCATGCAGGCAAACGAAACCTTGGAATCGAATGTTAAGACACTCCGTTCCCATTAAGATACTTCCGTTTCCCACTTTCCGTTGAATTCTGGAAACAGTTTTGCGTGGCGGAATTCAACGCAGTGCTTTACTTCGTAATATAGCGAGGAATAAATTTTAAAGACTCCATTTTCCCGAATCTTAAACCCACAACCATCGCGTTAACAGTCGAATTGTAACTGAATCCCTGAAAACCTTTAAAGATATTTTATTTATTGAATAATGCTTTGGTTCGTGATGTGTCTAGAAGATAGAACCTTTTATCGTTGTAATCGTGGGTAATTCAAAATCTTTTAGAGATTTAGAAATAAGATGACAATGTATATAATAAAAAGGAGGAAGCGCAAAGGCACCGCACTGGCTCTATACCGTGAATTCCTACCAGATCGCGGCCGCAACTGTCTTTATTAAACCCTCCGGGATGTTTGTGTGTGATTTTTCTGAAGGTACTTGTTACGCTTATTTATATTAAGATTGTATTAGAATGGTGATTCGTGATGTTAATTGTTTTAAGAGACCAATATAAGTCGCGCTAGCGCACTATCGTAAAGCGGCCGATATGTCAAATAAACGCACGCACACACTCCGCAGCCGTGTCTCGAGTATTTTCTACGTCCAACAAGATATTAGAACCACAGGCGGATATAACTACATACATCCGAGTTCCAGGACATAAAATACCACCACCCACCCATATGAGACGAGTGGACATTACTACATTCACACACCTACTAATCATATACCATGTCGTAGAACCCTGTGGTTCTACGTTTGGTATACATTTTGTCAACGACTAACGCCATATAAGCATAGCGCACTGCGAGACTACTAAGTTAATGTCGCTATAAGCCCATCACGTCAGTCTCCGCGACGTCAAGCGACATTCAGTATTATAATATTGGCCATAGTACACTTTGATCCACAATATGTGTCGCCCCTACACATATTTAGCTTTGATAGGAATTGTGATCCTAAAAGATAGTGATATTATTTCGAATTATTATGTTATATCTATTTTATATTTGGTACTAATCTTTATGTGTATCATATTTATTATTACTGCGGTACTTAAAAGTTTGACTCGACCGTTGCCTTCCGTTAGCTACCCACTACCCATATATATAAAAGGATGGTTGCGACACTCGGGCCGTCCATACATAAATGACTCCGAATCAATATGATATTAAGAATATATTGATTGTTATATACCTGGTTATATACCGCGCTGGTGTCGAGGTTAAGCGCGGCGTTGAGTTCTGCCACTCAACACGCAATGCCTCCAGAATTCGGCAGAAAGTGGGGAACGGAGTGTCTTAACACTAGGTTCCCTCTGCCTACCCTGCTGTGTGCGGGATATAGCGTGAAGCTAATTTAATTTTTATTTGATTGTTATATTCATAATTAACTATACTAATTATGTATATTACCATGCATATTATTATAATTATTTTATTGTTTTTGCTTTTCATATCCAAGGTCCAAGATTATACCCCTGCGTCACGACGGCCTCAATCTCCTTTCATTAGATGAAAGGAGATTGTGATATATGATAAATTTCTACTTGTAAAACAAAGTGCAATGTTTTGAGTTTGCACGGAGACGAGATTAAACATTGAGTTCTGTGTTTACTTTGCATGTTGCATGTTCTCGTATATAGCAGGCTAGGCAGATGGAACTTAGTATACAACCTTCATGTTCACAGTTGAACGCTGTGCCATGATGGTTTCAAAATTTTAAAGAAATTTCTTCCCAAAGAGATTTTTAATCATTAAACAAAATAAGGTGTTGTGTTAAAAATTATAAGCGTTTATAAAGCGTAAATTTTTCGTATACCTAGTACTAAATACATTACGTGTAGTCATTTAATGAATTATAAATATCCACATATCGTGTACACGTGGCCTTATATCCGAGTTTGGACGGCTATTCATATAGGCGAGATCGTTTTAATCCAGATTCTCCTAAAATATTTCATTTATCCGAACGTTGCGAAACAAACCCATTGTATTGTATAACTTCAAGCTTACTTTAGGATTTGTAAATTTACATACGTAATATATTGATTCATATAAAATATTTCATAAAATAAGTTCATATTTGCTAAAGGATAATTAGTAATTTATCTTATAGAGGTATTATGGCGCAGTGTTACTGCATCTGACTATAATCGCAATGGGTGTGGGGTCGATCTCTCAGGAAATTAATTATTTTTATTTCCCCACTTTAGTAAGAAAAATTGTGGCGTTAAGTTATGTTGCGTTAAGTATCGTGCAACGTGCATCATGCACGGTGAATTTTAATACTAAGTTACCTCTGCCTATCCTGCTATATGCGAAAGACAAGAAAAAATATTCATTCATCACACACAGATTTAATTAAAACGTTTAACCTTAACACGTTCACTTCACACTAATAACTAACTCAATATAAAAAATCGAAAACAGATTCAAGTCAGACAATAAAAAACGTGAAACAACATCATTTATATCCTCGAAGAAACCTCAAATATTGTAAGATGAGCCCAGTAAAGGGTTCACAAATAATCAATCAAACGGGGTTTTACTCGTATATTGCCTATTTACTATATAGAGGAATGAAATATGTTTAAATATACAAGCAATACTTTCAGGATCATTATATGAAATATTGCTGAAATTTTATATGAAAATATATACAGAGTGTTTTTGTCAGCACTACGTTAAATTAAACCACAGTTTTAACTACTCTATAAAAGCCTAGTACAATAAAGAAAAGTTTCCAAAAATGAAAAAGTGTTTTTTTCGAACAAAATAATTAAAAAAAGTTATTGTTGTAAAATAAAACACCATTTGTCAAGAACGACGCACGCAGATGTAAATCAAAAGGAAACCAATCAAAGGGAAACCGCCGCATACGTTGTTTACATCCAAAGTTCTTTACATTTAGTAGTAATTTTCTTCGTCTAGTCTTGCCACTAGGTTCTCAGGTTCTCTGTGCCTATCCTGTTATATGGGGGATATAGCATGATAGTAAAAAAAAGAAATATACTTAAGGCAATCATGGCGATTGCTACATGTGATGGCAAGATAAATAAAAAGCTAACTAAGCTAGCAAAAGTTCACCTATTATCGAAAAGTTATAGAAGTTTCAAGATTGCTCTTTAAATGCAACGTTGTTTGTTTGTAGTTGTTGTTAAAAAGGTAAACATGTTTTTATATAAAATGTTTTTCTTTTACTTAGTAGCTTCTCTTAATCTTTTTTTATACTAAAGTAAATCACAGTTACAGATGTTAAAGCGAAAAACTGAGAGACTTATCACTCAATCACAATTTTTTTTTCAGTTGTATACCATATATGGCAGAGTGGATAGAGGTGACCTACTGATACATACACTTCGGTCCCCACTTATCGAAACAATGCGCGTCGAGTGGCGTAACTCAACGCCGCGCTTTGTCTTATTACCAGAGCGAAAAAATGAAAATAAAATCAGACGACCACGACGGAACAAATCTTTTTAAGTTAGGGCAAAAAATTGAAACTACTTAAAACTAAGGAATACCTCATATGCTGATTTACTAAGACAATTTTCTTCCATTGCACACTGTAGTTGGTACATCGGTGCATCTTGTAAATGAGCTGTTTTCTCTATAACATTCGTATCGAGTAAAAGATCTGCCATAAGACGAGTGCACACTACTGCTGCTACGTGACCTGCAGGTTTAAAATTTTAATAAATATTTGGTCTTTATCAATAATGAAAATTGTGAACGGAACAAACGAATTATTCCTATTTTTAGCTTTACGCTCTATCCCGCATATAGATGGGTAAGCATCCATAGTAGAGGGAACCTAGTGTTGTCACTCCGTTCTGCACTTTTGCCCAATATTCGAGACATGAAGTGGCGTGACGTCATATCTGAGGTGAAATCCAACGTGTTTCACAAAGTATTTTAGTATGTTCAACTTTTTACATAAGCTTTCGATAAAATTTATATGGTATTGATGATTTAAGATAAGGAAAAACTAACATACAGATAATCTTTATTCTAAGTAAAAAAACTATAAAATAACATTCGACGTAGCGTGATGAGAACGTATGGACAGAGCGCTTGGACGGTTTCCAAAAGGCACGGCTTCAAATTCCGCTATGTTTAAATTTTTATACGATTTCTAAATAGGTGTGGTTGGATATGTCAAGCGAATGAGTGAGTGATAAAAAAAATAATAAAAAAAATAACAGCAGGGGTATTTGATGACCTTCGAAAACACAGTGTCGATGATACTGGAAAATCTCACGTAAAAAGCTTGACGACCTCTCGGAGCATTTATGAAGAGGTTGATGACAGTGGACGAGATAAAAGAGGTACGTAGAGATCATAAGATACAGCGTGAAGGTATGCATGCCTAATATTTTTAATTTTCATATAACCACTCGATTACTCACTACCCGTCAGCCTCTTATTCATGAAGCATTGTACAAAGTTGCACAAGTAATCTATGTGTAAATTAAAGCAATCGTTGCAAGTTGATCGTCGCTAAATTTATGCGGTCAATATTAAATCGTTTATGGTCTGCCGGTGATGTGATTTGCATTTTAACTAGCAGGTACAGTAGGTACGTTGATTTATTACAAGTTTGGAACGGTTGGTGGAAACGATAACTAAAAGTATGTGTATATATCCATACCTATATTATAAATTCGAAAGTAACTCTGTCTGTCTGTCTGTCTGTCTGTTACGCAATCAGGGCCAAACCGCTAATTCAATTGTGATAAAATACTCATAAAGAGATACTTAAGGGTCTTCGGATGAACATAGGTTACTTTTTTTTCTCATATTTGTAATATTGTCGATATATACTAATATATTAAAATACTTTTTAGTTTGACAGGCAATTTATTCCGCCATGTTAA
>JAATLQ010034351.1:23827-46150 GCA_013421005.1 Heliconius erato x Heliconius himera
TAACTCTGTCTGTCTGTCTGTCTGTCTGTTACGCAATCAGGGCCAAACCGCTAATTCAATTGTGATAAAATACTCATAAAGAGATACTTAAGGGTCTTCGGATGAACATAGGTTACTTTTTTTTCTCATATTTGTAATATTGTCGATATATACTAATATATTAAAATACTTTTTAGTTTGACAGGCAATTTATTCCGCCATGTTAATAACAACCGACCGTTGCTAAGCAACGGTTTGCATAGTTTGTTTGTTATAAAAAAACGTCACCCAAAATGAGCTTAACGCATACATGGCGGGCGCCGACTCAACCTTATGAGATACATAAAAACATTGTTTTACAAAAATATTGTTCTTTAATGTTTAAAAAAGTCCGCTATACATATACCATGTTTATCTCTGAAGGTTAAAGTAATAATTTTAATTAATTTACTTTATATTTATCGGGTTTTTGTTGTATGTATTTTCTATAATTTGATATTGATCCTTATGAAAATGAATATAATAGTCACTTTTAACATTTCATCTGGATTGAAATTATAGTTTACTGTATAACATTCTAATAAATAATTAAGGAGATGTCACTGATTCGAAATGACCTAGCCTACGAGCGGCATGGTATGACCGACGCGAACGGGCAGATGACTTTGACAGTTTTGTAAATTTTCACACATTTTCGAACTACTATTATTTTTTATGTAATTATAATTAATTTATGCTTTTCTTTAGTTCTTCGCTTATTCGAGTAGTAGTATAGTTAGATTTTCATAAATTTCTTGGTGTGGTGTAAGTTGCGCCCCTGTGCGGCAGCGGCATAATATTATTTAAGTACTTATTATTTACGGAAAGAATTGTTGGTTATTTCATCTTGGATGGTTATCTATTGCGTTGTTATACACTAAATAAAATATGGTTTTAGTTTTTTGGGATTTTATTTGATATTGCTCGCAAAACTTATCATATTTAATGTAGAAAGGACTTTAGTTAGGTATTTCATATAGTATCTATGTACGCGCGCAAGGAAAACGTGTAAAAAGATTTTTTCCGGGTAAATCAGTAAAATCAATCACTGTAAGTCCAATAAAAATCAGTTCAGTTATTCTGGACATTAGCTCGGGGAAATAGAAAGACAGACAGAGACAAAAAATATAATATTTTTTATTGTATTTAAGTATTATGTAAATTTTATTTTATAAATATTTTAATATGATTACGTTTACTTATAATTTTTTTCATTCAAATTAGATATTTTCAAAAACAATTTCATAAATATATCTAATAAGCATTCGTATAGTTCAAGCGGGCGAAGCCGCGTCCGGGTCCGCTAGTATATATATATATATATATATATATATATATATATATATATATATATATATATATATACATATATATATATATATATATATGTATATATATACTTCAAACGCGGCTTCGTTCGCATCATTTTATTGTTATATAATAGCTATATTTTACAAAATCTTTACATAAATTTCGACGTAGCTTGATGAGATCGTATGGTTTAGTGGTTAGACCGCTTGGACGGCTTCCAAGAGTGCGTGAGTGATTCAAATTCCGGTACGTTAAATTTTTTTATAAATAAGTATAAAACGAATTTATCACCTTCAATCAAACAAACTCTTAAGCTCAATAATTTTGGCATAGAATTTGTAATATAAAAGTATATATCATTTTTTTCTTCTCCATTTTTATTCAATATATTTCGAATTGGGTGGAGAATATTAAATAAATCAGCTTCACGCTGTATCCCGCACACAGCAGGGTAGGCAGAGAGAACCAAATCATAAGACACTCTGTTTCCCACTTTCCGCTCGCTTTGCCTCGACGCTTTGACACCAGAGCGAAGAAATAGAAATATAAATTTAAATGAATATTTAATCGCCTTTACAGTCACACTTTGTGCACCTGCGCCACGACTGGCCTTTAAGAATTATTAAAGGGCCTCTAAAAATTATTAAAGGCAAAAATTTATGAAATGAAATTCCACTTCATTAATAAAAAAAAATATTTTAAAATATTATTTTTCGCTCAATTTTCACGACATCGGGTGTTGAATAGTGGAGCTCAACTTTTTTGCTAAACTTATTTCATTTATTTTTAACGAAGAAACTTACCAACTTTTCCGGGGCACGAGACGTGACCAAAATCTTGATATTTGCATGCAAATATGTTTGTCTCGTTGCCTTCACATTCAAATCCACTAATAATAATAGGTGATGTGCCAAAATAGTTAGTTTGAAGCGCTTGTTCAGCATAACCCAGAGCTAAATGACGACAGATGACAGATGCTTCATATAAAGTCCAGCCATTTGGACAAATGCTGCCCCATACACCGTTGTGATAAATCTAAAAAGATAAAAAATAGATATTTTTTTAGGAAATTTTATGCATATGTTGGTATTAATTTATTGTAAAAAAGTATATATTATTTTTTTATTTTAATAGAAAAAATCAATGTCGTGATGGGACAGGGGCATTGCATCTGAACTGAACAATGAATTATTTTAATTTCGTCGCTCTGGTGACGAGACGAAGCGCGGCGTTGAGTTTCGCCACTCAACTCATAATGTCTATAAGCCTAGGTATTGTGTAGAAAACGGAGTACTCTAACACAAGGTTCCTTCTGCCTGCATACGTGAGACACATATATGTGAACAATAAATTACTTGCCATTGTTTTTTATCATATGATCTAGACTCAAGTACCTACTATATGATTTAGACTCAAGTACTATAAACTAACCTATACTCCACGAGTAATTGTCAAATCTACCAGTATACTATTAAGTGGAATAGCATTTTTAGTTGAACCTGGTAGTTCTATTCACTATTAACTCGAATTGAAATATATTATATAATAAATAAATGTGCATAATATATTTAAAATCATAAGCCAATAATACTATGGTCATACGCTTGAACCCCAATAACTTATTTCCATGAAATTTCCGGCCAAGTTTCACAATACAGCTTACTTTACTTGTTAGGGAACCAGCTACGAGAACTTAATCTAGAGCTTTCCAACTGAAATTGATCATATAATATGTAATAGGAGATATAATTTATGTTTATATATTGTGCAGGTATTGAAAACATTTAATTTTTTAATTCTTTCTCTATTGGGAAAAAGACGATGAAGCATATATCGATATGCTTTTTATAAGAAAGTTCTTGTCTTATCCTTCGTCCATATTGTATTGTATTATCATCAGATTTAGATAGTTTATCTTGGATAAGATGGCGAAAAATGATTATTGAAGTCAATAAAAAATCCTAGTCATTTTAGTATAAACAAATTGGAACCCTTTATTAGTAATCAAGTAATGAATATGTGAAGAAATCCGCTACTATAGTTATACTTCAAAAGTTTAAAAAAAACTTTATCTTTGCTTTATCCTATGTTTGCAAATGAAAACGACACATAATAGAATAAATCAAGGTAGGCAGAGGAAACGATACGATACACCGTTCAATTTAAGATACTTCTGTTCCCCGCTTTCCGCCGAATTATGGATGCATTGCGTGTTGAGTAGCGGAACTCAACGCCGATATTTTGAAAGAAAGTTTTATTATAACGCATTATCTACTTAAATAAATGTTATCTAAATATCACAAAAAATGCGCTAGGAGAAGTATTACTTCAACAGAAGATAAAACATAATACGCAAGGAGACAAAAGAAAGCTAAAAATAGACTGTGTTCATCTTAGTAATAAAGTTCATGACTTTAAAGATTACAGTTGAAAGTTGAAGTTTACCAAGAACTTACTCTTTTCATTTTAAATTTAATCAAAAATTATGTAACTAACTTTATTTTAATATTTTTTCTACGCTAGAGTTTTTTCCTCTCGATAATTGGACAGTGGAGTGGGATGGAGGTAAGAATGGGAAGGGAATGAAGTGCCTTAATAGTAGCACTGCGTGATGCTAGTTGTTGTTATTATAAAAATTAAAAAATCAGCTTCACGCTGTATCCCGCACACAGCAGGGTAGGCAGAGAAAACCTACTGTTAAGACACTCCGTTTCCCACTTTCTGCCGAATTCTGCAGGCATTGCATGTTGAGTGGCAGAACTCAACGCCATGCATAACCTCGATACCAGAGCGAAGAAATGGAAATATAAATTTATGTAAATATTTCATCTCCTCGAGTGGGGATCGAACCCACAACGAGTCGATTTTACAGTCGCACCTCGTGCCGCTGCGCCATGACTGGCCTCGTTGTTATTATAATTATTTAATTATTAAGTGGTCCACAACAGAAGCAACACCGGCAGCAACACCTGCCAGCCTTTACGAGGGTTGCAAGGTTCCATCCGCCACGTACACCTCGTGAGAGCGCACTGATAGGTCGTCCTCCTAATGCGAGGCGCAGTAGTGCGTATGTGAAGTGGCCGGCTGGTCTGTCAAGTGACGACTGATGTGGCGATGGGGACCGCTACCCAATACAACAGGTCCGGATCGGTGGGAAGTGGAGGACGGTGCTACAAATAACTACGTAGAATGTAAGAGGAGGGATGGAAGAGAAGGTGGAGATTTGAATATTGTTTGTTTGACTGGAACCAAACGAAAGAGCAATGACACGACCGATTTACCGGGCAACCGGGTTGCTCTCTGGGCGCGCGTACCAGGGAGTAAGCGGGACTGTCAAGGTGTAGGTGTGTTACTGTCCTCTCGGTTGGTTAGGGCAGGTCAGTCAACCCGAGGCTGCTTTGTGGTCATTTCAAGCTGGGAATAACAAGAGTATTCTTGTTAGCGGCTTATGCGCCAGTATTCTCATCTCATTAGGGGAACTCAAGAAGTTTTGGGAGACCTTCAGAAACGTTCTAGGTAGCGTTTAGAAGAAACGTAGAGTTTGGCGCTCTTTTCTCTCTGACTATAACGCTAAGGATACAGCGTAAAGTTAGATTGCATTGAATACGATTTAACTATTAATATTGCAGGCCATCTTGGCGCAGAGGCTATGCCCCGGGTATGACTGTAAGCGCGACGGTTGTGAGATCGATTCGCTTAGGTGACGAGACAACGGAACGAAAGTGTCGTAATGGCAACGTCGTGTCGTAAACACTTTTCTCTGATTATCCTGCTATATGAGCGATATAGCGTGAACCTAGAAAAATATAATATGTTAAATCACACTTACTTCAATTCTTCCTTCATTACTAGTTCTTCCCCCAACTAGTCTAAGACTTGCACTTCTAATATCTAATGCTTCACGTAGATGTAGTTTTGAACTATTACTAACTACCGTGGCGCTTTCAGTGTTTTCATTGCATATGACTCCAGCGACTTCATTGACATCGCAATCAGAGGATCCCCACCCAGTGAAAATACATTGAGATAGTGAATTCTCATCCCCTTCGCATACTACATCATCCATCCAATATCTTTCTGTAAGCAAAATCATCGGAATATTCATATTGCTAATCAAAATATAATCAACATTTTATAAGTAAAATAATGCTTATCTCTATCTACTAATAATATAAAGTTCATTTATATGAGAAACATCCAACAAAACATGTTAGAGGTGATTAATTAGATACATCACAATTTAATTACATAGCGGGTTCGGAACTTGCAACTTTTTAACACCCTGAGAGCAAACTTTTTAAAACGTAATTTACGCGAAATATAACGTTCTAGAGAACTTAATAAAATATAATAAATAATAGTAATAGTTAACGTTATGGCTTCTAAATATTCTAATTAACGCAAAATATTCTAAATATCATAGATCAATAGATGGCCTGACGGTGACATAGTCGTAATTCAGAAATATTTGAAAACTTCCATGAAGTCTTAAAGAACTAATGTGACGTATTAGAATATGTATGTAACTAAGCAAGTCTTAGAAACGGCTGAATTAAATGAAATTTTACAATTTGACAGCTTTCATGGATTAACACAAGCAAAATCTGTTTTTTTTAAAGACAAGGATTTTGGTGTTACAAAACGCAGGAAAAAAATGTCCTCTTGCTTTACTTACGACCAACAGACCAGTAAGCTCATACAATGAAGTTGAGTATATATATGAAAATATGTGTGGAACCTAGTGTTACGACACTCCGTTCTCATTAAGACACTTCGGTATTTTGGAGGCATTGCGTGTTAAGTGGCAGAACTCAGTGCCGCGCTTTGCCTAGTTACCAGAGCAAAGAAATGTATGTGTACAAAGAAATGTAAATGAAACGCGCCACGAATGACCCTAAAAAAAGATATAACTCAAAAGTTTTTTGTTTTAAAAATGATAAAAAGATTTACCTAAAGCCTCTCCAAATTGTGCTCCATGAGTAGCAACACCAGTTCTATTAAAAATTCTGCACACTACTTGTGCAGCTGCATCATCCCATGAGTCGTCGCACACTGTGCCCCATCTTCCAGCGTGATATATGTAGACATTACCTAAATGTTGAAATAAAAAAATATATTTTTTCAAATTGTTTTTCAAGCAAGCAAAATAAACGTATATGACGAAGAAATTCGGAACATTGATGATGAAAGTTTGTTAAGATGGATGTTTTTTTTTTTACTTTCACGCAAAAACCAAAGAACGAATTTAGATGAAACTTTAAAGTGATATATTAATACATCAGAATACTACACAGGCTACAATTTAAGTAAATATTTTGTATACTTTATTTATAATATAACAATAAGTTACAGCGAGCGAAGCCGCGTTGGGATCGCTAATGTATGTATATAAACTTCGGTACCCATTACTTTATTACGAAAATATATTGTATTATTATCAGTTAGCTCACCTTCAAATTTATTAGAACCTCCAAGTAATTTAATTCTTCCTTCCAAATGTTTTTGTTGATTCAGCAACTTTTGAATAAAAGCTGCACGAGAAGCTCTTTCAGATTCGTTCACATCTCTCGATGAAGTTACCAATAAATGTATAACAATGAAAAATATAACGAATTTCACGTACATTTTTCAATAAGTTTGATACAATGTATGTATGTACGTTTTACATAAGCATATCTATTATTTATTTTCTATGAAACACTAAGATTTTTCTATTAAAATAGAATGCAGGTTATCTCGCTAGGGCATCTTCAACTAAACTGACAACGTTGATTTCCATACATTAGATTTTCTAGTTCAATGTCAATGCGTGAATGCGATGAGCATATGTTATAATGTAAGGAAGAAGCTATATTAGAAGAAACGATTAGTAATTTTATAGCAATACTACTACTAAAGTTAATTATAAAGTATTAAAAGATTTTTCCGAAATAAGCTAAAAATAAATATAATTTAAATATTCGAATTTTATTTTTAATTTCGCATTGGAAAAAATATATAATTAGGGATTAGTTTTTTTTAGATTCTCAAATACGTTTAATCTGTACGTATAATGAGGCCGTCGTGGCGCAGCGGCACGAGGTGTGACTGCAAAACCGACTGGTTGTGGGTTCGATCCCCACTCGAGGAGATGAAATATTTACTTAAAATTTATATTTCCATTTCTTCGCTCTGGTGTCGAGGTTAAGCGCGGCGTTGAGTTCTGCCACTCAACACGCAATGCCTCCAGAATTCGGCAGAAAGTGGGGAACGGAGTGTCTTAATACTAGGTTCCCTCTGCCTACCCTGCTGTGTGCGGGATATAGTGTGAAGCTGTACATATAAATAATATGGAAATCCGTCTGTGATTTACACATTACTGTGTTTTTTCGAGTTTATATTTACACGATACAAAATTTGTCGATTGGTTTTCTAAAA
The DNA here is from genome assembly GCA_013421005.1 of Heliconius erato x Heliconius himera. NCBI lineage: Eukaryota > Metazoa > Arthropoda > Insecta > Lepidoptera > Nymphalidae > Heliconius > Heliconius erato x Heliconius himera. The sequence continues at coordinate 31,574 of JAATLQ010034351.1, forward strand.
ATACTTGTAACTATTATTGATTATTTTATTTTATATAGAAGGACTACTCTATTCTTTACTTTTATTCGCAACACTGTGACTAAATTGAATCTATGTTTTATAATAAAAGACGATAAAATATTCACGTAACACTATAGACGCATTTGACCTAAATAACGTACAATCATCTTTTAAATTGAATCGCGCGTCACAATATGATATGAAGGACTAGTTTTGTTTAACTAATTAAGATGGCGTTGACATAAAAAGCGGTGACATAATAACAAGCTGTTTTTTTTGCTTTACGCTCTATCCCGCTTATAGCAGAGTAGACAGAGGGAAACTAGTGTTAAGACACTCCATTTCCCCATTTCCATCTAATTTTTGACATATAACGTGTTAAGTTGCGGAACAGAACGCCGCTTTGTTTTGTTACCAGAGCGAAACAGTAAAAATAATTCCAGCTCTCGAGAGGGAATCTAACCCACAATCGTAGCACTTATAATTAGGCGATTTGTCAGTGCGTCACGACGGATTATCTATTTAAATATATAATGTACTTACATATATGTGCAACCGTCTACAGTTTAATGATTATCATAGAACAGACTTTGCCTAGTATGGGTTTACAGAGACGTATGTGTTGTACAAATTTACGTATTTGCTTTATTATTATTTAAATGAAGCTTGGTATTTTTTTAGTTTAAAAGGGATTTTTTCTTAGTCCTGTACTTCGCGTATAGTACAATGAACAGGCAGAAAGAATCCAGTATTACACGTTTTGAGACATTGCGTGTTGTTTCGCAGAACTAGACGCCGCGCTTTACATTACCAGCGCTAGAAAATAAAAACAACTCTTTCCCCCTGATTTCTAATCGAACATACAACCGTCAAATTTAGATGTTGTGCCGCTACACCACGATAGCTTATTAACGTATAATTAAGTTGTTAGTCACATAGATACTCTTTAAATGAATTGAGTAAAGGCGTAAAATAATAATAAGGACAATTATAAACAGTGTTGTTCACTAGTATATCATAATACTTTTTTAGATAATTTATATCGATAGAAAGGCTGCGATTAATCAATTATAAATTTTGATTTAGCCTACTGTGCCAGCGTGTTACTTTGATCACGAAGAATGTATAATTTACTCTTAATTATATCCATTTTATCACACGAGTTAAGCACCAACTTCCTTTTGGAATTTCTTCTTTAGTTCTCTGTTCATGTGCCTTTGAGCTGGCATCGATGTTGCCACAACCGTCTGGTCCCCACTCTTACTTTGCTGGCATAGTCCAAGACTCGTAGAAGAGCGCTCTTATCTACCCGATCCCGAAGAAAGTCTATTCAACTCACTATAGACCTATCGAAATCTCTCCCCTGATCTCTAAAAAGATGTAGAGCATAATAAATTACCCCGCCACCTCCGATAGATCAATATTGCTTTCTCCAAATTTATCTAACCTACTGCTTCGTGGGGTTGCGGTTATTGAAGATAAGAGAGAGGGCCCGGCAATTAATCTAACGAAGGCTTTCGGTCAGTTATGTTACGGGGGAAAACTGCAAAAATCCCAGCTTAGTCAGTTACTCGGACTTTTAGAGCGACTACTAATATCGTTATCATCTAAAAAACAAGGCCAAGTTGGCCTCAAAGAATCTGGAGATCATTGGGAGAAAGAGATCTTCACTCCAAAGCACCGAAGGGTTCATAGGTTTGACCTTATATGGAGTACTTTTCTTATTTCCAGGCTGGTGCACCCCAGTTTCAGTGTGAAACATTTGGATGTATATAACGCAGAACCTTCGAATCATTGAGGATCCAATGATATGTAAAAGGTTTGTTATTTTGGCTTCGCATAGTGTCTTCTCTATAATATTTTCGTGGAAAGTGTTACGGGAAACTATTTGATTTGGAGCTTGCCACCGAATTACCCAACCGCGTAGTACGTCATAAGCTCAAATATCATCCACACTATCTAAATACGTGGCATTTTAATATCTTGCTGTTTCATAGGAATTTTCTTCTATACGAGGCGCAACCACGTTCCTCTGATGTAACCAGGGGTCGTAGGCGGCTGTGATCACTTACCATGAGATAATCCGCTAGTTTGCCTTGCCTTTTTCATAACAAAGCAAATAAATAGGTGGACTCTAAAAATCGTAAATGTTGAAAAAGAAAAGTTTTATGTATCAAATATTAATATAAAAATCTATGTATAAATATACAATAGCAAGTAAATCCCAAATCGTCGCTTCAAAAGACAAGCAGCGGAAACCGAGAACGTATATTCAATTGGATTTGGTAAAAGATATCGAATGGAACTTATAGGCCTTTGAAGTGCCACTGAAGTGTTTTATAAGGTTTTTTATAAAATCCCCACTAAGGGTAACTTTATTATAGGTTCTGTGAACATTCTTAATTTTCTGCTCTAGTTTTTCTCAGGTCTGAAACATAACCTTTAGAATTTTTCGAAGGTCACTTTATTAAAAAATTAAGTATGTTTCATATTATTAAATATTTTTTTTGATTTTGTATTCAATATTTCTAAAAGTAACACAATTATTTTTATATCCATTTTGTTACTTTCAGTTTAGTAAATTTAGAGACAAATCACTGTGGTCTAAATATCGTGACTGATTGATTACCTGAACACTTTAAAAATAATATTTAATGAAAAGTTATTTGGCTCGTGAAGTGCCTAGTGGTTACAATCTTTAGGCTTCAGCGCGTATAGGCATTTCCATCCCATGAGTGTGCTAATTAAATATAGACCCCCAGTCCTCGGCAGACCCGCTAGGCCCAAAGTTGCTGTATCAGAGGGTCGGGGGTTGCTAAGAATTTCTGGGTTACGCAGAAGCAAAAATGACTTTATCTGGCAACGTACAATGGACGCTTGATGAGACAGACTGAACCTTGTCGAACTAGAAGTAGAGCTAAGTCACATTAACTGATATTTTCTAAGCTTATTTGAAGTCTGAAAAAAGAAGGAGGTCACGATATCTCGGGAGTCAGGTCTCATGCTCTACTTCCGCGTATGTGAGCAAATCTCCCGGGGAGAAGTCGGTTGACAAATCTCTGATAAGCAATGTTGTAGAAATCGGGAGTGTGTCGAACAGGGTTGATTACCTTGTCCTTAAATTATATAACAGGCTCGTCCTAAAAGTTATGCAAGTATACGCGCCGACCCGATAAAATAGACACTCGACATACTCTGACAACGAGGTTGAAATAGCCTACGAAGACATCGCACAACTATGATATAACATATGATAGATTTCATTGCTAAAATGGGAGTGAAAATAAGACCAAGTTATTATTTATTTTGCTTGCTTATCTACGCAAGCAAATTTCACGACAAGCTTTAAATCATATAAATTGTATAATGACGCTATAAGTTGATACTCAAAGTTTTTAATTTATACTTTTTTACACATTTAAAAAAAAGCTTGTTTTTAAATAGGTTTTTTTACTCTTAATTTATTTTTAACTTTTTGATTAACGCTGGATAGATTTCTCAGTCTGTCCATCTTGTTCAACGCATCATTGTTGCAAGGTCGTTTGCTCATGAATTGAAAATAGTCTAATCTTATTAATAGAAAAGCTTAGTCAGATATTTTCAGAAGTCTGGCATAATGGGCATAAACAGAAAGATCACTTTATTTTTTGGGTGCTTCTCAGTAAGCCCTTTTTATTTGACGCCCATATTGTAGGAATGCATTGAAAGAGCTTAGTCCGTTTAGTCCTCACATCAAAATGAGACTGCCGACGTCATGGTTGAGGGTTTAATTCCGATCAGGGGAATGAATTACCACCATTTCCTCGTTTGCGTAGATAAAGCGCGGTTTTGAGTTTGCCATTGAACACCCAATGTATCGCATTAGATTGGAAACAGAAAAAATAGTGTTTTGATAGTATGTTCTATATCTCTACCCAGCTGTATGCTGCGTAGACCAAGGAAAAAGAAGAAATCTAGTCTTATGAAACTTATTATCCCAAAACATGTAAATAACACATTTGTTAATATAACAAAAAAAAACCGATTAATATAGGTCATATTACGTTGCCGGTCGAAGGTGCCATAAATAGGGCTTGTTTCTTAGAACCTCAGCGGTCAGCATCAATCATAACATCGTTATCCAATTTGAAACTATCAGCTAACACGCTGTAAATCGTTTGCTTTAAGTTAACTAGTTGTAGCATGTGGTTTCGTTCTCGTCTAGTAAAATATATATAGGTGCTAATTATTAAATTTATCTAGATTTCTCTCGCTGTAATAATTAAAAAAATAGTTTTATAGATTATAGATAGATATATTATTGTGTTGTGTACTTTTTAATGACTCTTACTGATTTACAAATAAAAACCGGCTAAGTGCGAGTCGGTTCTTTTAATATTTTTTTTATATAAGACAATAGTAAAGTGTTCAATTCTTTATTTTCTACCGCTTAAGGGACATTCCGTTCTAGTTCAAAAATATTGTATTTTTTTTAGTTTTAAAAAGTCTTTTCTTAAAAACAGTTAATTTAAATATGAATGTAATTATACTATCTTAATGATAATACTTTAACTTTTTCTTTTTTGTGTCTGTTCTTTGTTATTTATTTCAGTTTAGTTTAGTTATTTTATTATGGCGTTTAGAGCATACCTTTAATTATTTACGATTAAATTTGACGTATTTGTAGAAACGTTATTAAATATGACATTGTAAAGGAAAACAGAAAAATAAAAAAAAACCAGGGAAATGAAACCGTAACACTTAGTAGAATTAAATTAAAAATGTATAATTGGAACTTTTTTAAAGTTCCAATTATACATCCGTTGACATTTCTCAATCTGCCATTATTACTTATTTTTCGTTTCGAGGTTATATCGTCAAATAAATAATGACAGATAAACTTACATATTCTCTTTTAGTATATTAATTTCATAGAATGTTACATTGTTGCCTTGTTGTGTAACAGGCTCTGAGGCTCATTGGAAATATTCCTGTACATGTATTGTACAATGTAATTTCAAATCCTGCACCTATTTTTGGTCAAATTAGATGTCGAAAAAAATAACACGCTTTTCTACTATAGTGCTCTAAGTACAATATATATTATGTTCACAGCTATAAATAATATGAGCTTAACCTCATGGTTTACTACTTTTTCAACTATTCAAGTCCTGGCTTCATCATCAAACCAGGTCGATAATAGCGGATTTTTTATTTATTTTATGTGTCAACGTAAAAGCCAACGTAACATACAAACAATACGAAAACTTCAAAAAAGTACAATAGTTTAAAAATATTATACTATAGTACTTTTTGATTTGTGTATCACACTTACAGGCTAGTTCAAAAAAACAAGTGTTCTTAAACTTAATATCCTACACCTAAATTAAAAAAGAATAAAAACAAACTAATAATAAACAATAAAATATAAAAACAAAATGATTCAGCAACTATATTACCGAAATTTACAAATAAATATATATTTATTTTACGCTATGTCTAATACCCCGCATATAGCAGAGTAAGTAGTGGGAATCCAGTGTTATGGCACTGTTTTCCCCACTTTCCGAGGCATTGCGTTTTGAGTGGCGGAACTCTTTACCTTATTATCAAAGGAAAGAAATAAAAATATTAATAAATTATTATTTCACTTCTGCTAGTGGAAACTGAACTCACAACCGTCGCGTTTAAAGTCACACACTTGCATCCCTGCGCTGCGACGGCCCTACCAAGTAATTAGAAAAAATTGTATCTAGAGAAAAATATTTAACTATACGGTATTTAAGTAGCAGTTTTTCCCGCGTAAACTTCTTCGACCCCGATCCTAAATCTTAAAATCTCGGTGTTTTTATCAAAATGGAAATTGAAAACTTTAGGTTTCAGCCAAGTCATATTCAACCAATTCAGTAAAACAGTTGTGTAAAATAACAGATATTACAATTAGCAAATTTGTCGAACTAAGTACTTTAATTAATTTAATGAAATATTTACTTAAATTTATATTTCCATTTCTTCGCTCTGGTGTCGAGGTTAAGCGCGGCGTTGAGTTCTGCCACTCAACACGCAATGCCTCCAGAATCCGGCAGAAAGTGGGGAACGGAGTGTCTTAACACTAGGTTCCCTCTGCCTACCCTGCTGTGTGCGGGATACAGCGTGAAGCTAATTTAATTTTTATTTTTTTTAAGTACTTTAAATTGATATAACTTAAAGCCTATATGTTAAGGGAAGCTTGCCAGAGTCCAATAATGAAAACTGCATTTAAATCGGTTAAGACGATTCATAGATTAGCGTGAATAAACGCACATACAAACAGATAAACAGACAAACTTTTTAAAAATCATTGTTGTAGGTTCTATTACATTAATAAATAAATTATTTTGAAGTAGTTTCCATGTACAGACACCGATCTGTTACGATGGGGACTAAACCCACAACTGTCACCTTTTCAGAGGCACATTTGTGCTCCTGCACCATGACGGCATGTCTGGAATAAATTAAATGAGAAAATATGTAGGTATATATATATGTATATGTATCACAGTTTGTCTAGAGCATGTTATTTGACGCATATCATTTGACTCTTGTTAGTTTGAAATATTATGCTATTAAATCGTGATTTGATACGTCTAGAGGTCTTGGCAATAATAGTTTTTTTTTTTTAATTTCACGCTTTATCCTTTAAAACAGGGTAAACAGGGTAAGCAGAAGGGCAAACGGTAACTTAGTGTTGGGAGCGTAGTGTTTCAGTTTCTGTTTGAATTCGAGATATTCCCGTCTGTATGTTCCAATGGAACTCAACGCCGCGCTCAGTCTACGAGATCGAAACATAAAAATAGTTTAAGTATGAAGTGAAAATTATTCTTAAATAATTCTATAATAATAATAATTATTATTATTATTATATAATTCTTAAATAGTTCTATTAATAAATACATTTTAAACCAAATCAACTTTTTAAAGGTACGCCATATTTTTATTATTTTCCATAATGAATACGAAAAAAAACAAATATTTTAAATAATAGCTTCTCCGAAGTAGACATTGAACCCACGATCATCACGTGGTACAGTGCTGATTTTCATCATCATATTTTTGTTAGGCTACTGCGGATGCTGATGCGGGATACTGCATATAGCAAAGTAGGTAAACCTAGGAAAACAGTGTTAAGATACTCCGTTCCTTATTATTATACTTTCGCTGTCCACTTTTCGCTGGAGTGGTGGAATTCTAAGCCGCAGTCTCGTTAACAGAAGAAAGAAATTAAAATATTAAATATTTTATTCCCCTAAACGGAATCGAACCCACAATCTTTACGTTTACAGTCACACGCTTGTACCTCTGCGCCACGACAGCCCCAATCGTACTTCCTTATTATTATTTACTCCAAGCTAAAAAAAAACAATAAAAGTCCTTCCTCTGCCATTCCTCTGTCACTTCCCTTTGAAATTACACAACACTCACATTGCGAATATTAACTTTTTGTTATACTTTATTGTATTAAACGTCAATCATCACTTGTTTTTTTTTGGCTTTTCCAAATTCTAAATGAGCAGACTGTAACCTGTACATAGTATGGTATTAAATAAGTTAAACATATTATTTTTTTTCATAATTTTTTAATGAGACAAAGGGAGCTTAGTGTTGAGACATTATGCTCCCCACTTTACTTTCTCATGTTATTAAATTAAAAAGGTGGCCAAGTGTGGCCAAGTTCCTTCCCTTTGTACCTTTTTTTCAAACGATTGACTATGAGAAAAAATGTTTTTGAAAACCGCAACATTTTTTAAAATAGATGACATGTCCAATTTATGAGGATTCCGTGTTTTGCCACTTAGCTACGGAACCGTAAAAATACTTCAAATAATAAAATTATTAGGTCTTAAAGAAGCCTTATTATAACTGACGAAAGCAAGAAAATTTCAACTTAAATAATAAGTAATCTCAAGGCACAAGACGCTTAGCGACAACGAGTAATGGTTTACACTTAGCAAAAGATATTAAGGGCGACATTTCTACTTTATCAGGCGTAGTATCACACACCGAATATTTTAAGTATTAACAAACAGAATTTTTTTGGTATATTATTATAATATTTTTTTAGCTTCACGCTGTATCCCGCATAAAACAAAGCAGAGGAAAACTATTGTTAGGGTACTTCGTTGCTCATGCACTCTCCAATATTCGATACTTTGCGTGTTGGATGGCGGAGCTTAACGCCGCGCTTTGTTTTGTTACTAAAAAGATGAAATCAATATCAAGATTGTGATGCTGAGGAGTTTGTCTTGCTGAAAACGCTAATCTCAGCAACTATATTGAACTTAACTTAGCTTCACGCTGTATCCCAAGCGTGATAGTCAGAGAGAACGGCTCCGTTCTCTATGAATATCCCGCTACAAAAAGTTAATATAATATAAATTTATTTGTATTCCAATTTCCAAATATTCCAAATAACCGTAGCGTTTGGCTACGGGTATTTGGAATTGGAATACAAATAAATGTATATTATATTAACTTTTTGTATTGGACAGATGACCTTTCCTCTATACGTCTATCTATAACTATATATAACTATATGAATCATCCTAATTATTTTGATGTACCCTCAATATAATGTAATGTCCAGATACATGTACCATTTCTTAGAACGATATTCGTTACTTAAAATTGTATTGTAAATGGAATTTGGTTCTTAATAGAGAATTGTTTTCCTCGTGGTGCTAGTGCTACAAAACATCTCATTGAGTTTTGCCATCCGAGGAAAGATTGTACCAATATATTTTCAATACAGGCAGCAAAAATAATAGACAAGGAGAGTCAAAATAAAAAGCAAACAGAAAATATTTTTAAACGTTTTTATAGTGTTATTCCACACTTAGGAAAGAAAAATACTTATTTAGAAAACGTAAAAAAAAATGTAAAAATCTCCCTACAGAGATACTAACAACATAAATAAGTTTTAACAAGCGTATAAAAATTTCGACGTAGCTTGATGAGAAAGTATGGCTTAGTGGTCAGAGCGCCTCGTCGCGTCGGTTTCCAGGTGGCGCGGGTGCGAATCCTGCTACGTTAAAATTTTTATACGTTTTCTAAATAAGTATTTTTCTTTCCTAAGTGTGGGATAGCACTTTAAAAATGTTTAAAAATAGTAAAAAATTGTATTCTCTTTTGCCAAACGATAATTTTAAGTAATTATCTTTGGGTAGCGGAAATTTGTTAAAATCTCCCTATAGATATTTCTTTTACGTTTTCTAAATAAGTATTTAATTTAATTATTTTTCTCGCTCTGGTACTTCCGCCACTCAATACTCAATGTTTCATAGAAAATAAAGTGGCTTGACACTAGGTTTCAGGTTCCAGGTTCGTGCTTACCTTGCTGTTAAAAAAAACCTATAAAACTAATAACAATAGTAATTGAATTGAAACTTTTAGTATATATGTATAATATATATCGAAATCCTGTTTACTTTCCTTATAACCCATGTTAGTCATGCTTTGTTACACCATTATACTAAATTGTCTGTACAAAGGGATTGTAAACCTTTGATTAAGACTAAGATTCGTTAATGTCCGTAGAATTATTTACTAAGTAAATAGGAAATTTCATTATTATATATTCACTTTACATATAAAGTCAAGTAAAAAAGTAAAAGTAAAATATTCTTTATTATACTCCAGAAATAAATAAATAACATCACAACATCGAAAGACATATAAATCAGTACAAAAGGCGGCCTTATCGCTAAATGAGCGATCTCTTCCAAGCGATCTTTGGATAGAGCAAAGGATTAATGAAATCCCATTTCATTAATTCTTTTAAGCCCCTGGGGTACATATATTATATATAAAAAAATAATATAATATATGAATCTTTTAAATGGATAATTTATATATTTTATTGAGGCTATATTAAGGAACTATATTTGAAATTATTATTTTCAGTTAAATCGTATTTCTTAATCAAAAGCATTAAATCAATTTAGTTAAAACATAGTAGAATTAAAGATTTCCGTAAGGTGGTGGTGGCGTTGGCCCCCAGTCACTCACGAATTCCATAACTCTTAAACTATACACTGTGCTACCAAAATATTATGCGATAATTTTGAGGACCCATATAGACCTATATGGGTTTATACAAGTATAGTATCCTATAGTTTTGCCCGATACTATGAAACACAACAAAACAATTGAATTAATAGTTTCCGACATTATCGCGTTCAACTAGACAAACTCTTTCAGCTTTATGACATTAGTATAGATTAACGTTTTATTATTAGTACAGATTAATGCACTGACAATAGTAATTTTCCGCTTCCTCAAAGTCAGTCTCTATCACAGATGACATATAGCTCATTTGTTGCAACAACAACGTAATTGCATTAAAAAAAACTAATTCATGATTTTCCCGCATAATACAGTAGGTAGAGAGAACGCAGTGATAAGATATTCTGTTATCGATTTTTAAATAATTTTCAATAATATGTTAATATTAAAAATAAAATCAATATCATGTCAATATTTAAAAAAAGTGAAATCTTATTTTACATTTAGGAAAAGAAAATACTTTGTACAGTGGCAAAAAGTGTGACTGTAAACCCGACTGGTTGTGGGTTCGATCCCCGCTCGAGGAGATGAAATATTTACTTAAATTTATATTTCCATTTCTTCGCTCTGGTGTCGAGGGAAAAGCGCGGCGTTGAGTTCTGCCACTCAACACGCAATGCCTCCAGAATTCGGCAGAAAGTGGGGAACGGAGTGTCTAAGACACTAGATTCCCTCTGCCTACCCTGCTGTGTGCGGGATACCTGCTATGTTTTATACAAAAAATATCAATTTGAACCCGCGCCTCTTGGAAATCATTCATTCTACATATGGCTTACCGGTCATCGCGTAAGGACGTCATTTTTTTATACGTATACGTGTGTCAAAAATATAGGCGTAGACGAAAAGAATATAAATTAAAAAAAAAAGAATATAAATTAAAATCACAATTATCATCCTTAAGCAAGCGAGTCAGGTGTGCTATAACCTTTCTTTTGTCATCTGACTGCTGGCACGACCTTTATGAGTTCGATGCCTTAAATAAAAATTAATTATTTACATTTACCGCTTTGTTCAGTTGAAATTCAACATTAAAATTCGGCGAAGTCTCTCAACACTAGTTACTCCACTATAAGCGTATATGTAGAAAAAAATCTCTAGGAAAATAACATTTTCGATTGTTATTCGATAATAAATTTTCACTATTATATCGGTTTGGGTTATACTAGGGCACGATTAACAAAAAACCACTTAATAAAATCTTATTGTGCTTTTTGCATATTCTTTATTAGTTTTTATAAAAAGTTATCGTCAGTTTCGACATAAAATAATTTTCTTATTATTATGTAAAACTCTCAAACTTTTAATGTTATTTTTCTTCTGTTGATAGACAAATATAAGAATGTTATATAACATATAATATGTAGGTCAGAGGCCAGTCGTGGTGCAGCGGTACGAGGTGTGACTGTAAAACCTGGTTGTGGATTCGATCCTCACTCGAGGAGATGAAATATTTACTTAAATTTATATTTCCATTTCTTCGCTCTGGTGTCGAGGTTAAGCGCGGCGTTGAGTTCTGCCCCTCAACATGCAATGCCTTCTGAATTCGGCAGAAAGTGGGGAACGGAGTGTGTTAACACTAGGTTTCCTCTGCCTACCCTGCTGTGTTCGGGATACAGCGTGAAGCTAATTTATTTATTTTTTATATGTAGGTATATATATATGTAGAGTCTAATCTTGGTGTCATCGTGGAGCAGGGGCACATGCGTGTGACTATAAGCGCAATGGTTGTGGGTTTGATTCCCATCCGCGAGAAAAAACTATTTAAGTTTTTTCCTCGTTCTAGTAATGAGGCAAAGCGCGACATCGAATTTTGCCACTCAATACATAATGGGGAATGGAGTGTCATAACACTAGGTTCTCAAATTACATAGAAAGTGGAGAATTATGTTAATTGATCTTTTTTGGCTACCCTGATAATAGCGAAAAAAAAGTAAAAAACAAATATTTTTAGACTTTTTTTTTTATTTAGACGAATAAGCACAAATAATTTCCTGAGAAATTGATGCCTGGCGGTTTTAGGCCTGTTTCTTTCAGCATTAAAGATAATGTCATAAGCTTTTGAGCTACGACGATCTTTTTTGTACCGTGATTTGAGTTTCATTATAAAAACTTCTGACAGGTATCCATTTTGACAAAGAAAGAATTTTGGGAAGTTATAATGTATTTTTTTTGAAACCAGCCGTGGCACAGGGGCACAAGCGTGTGACTGTAAACGCGACTGGTTGTGGGTTCAATCTCCATTCGAGGAAACGATATATTTATTTAAATTTATATTTTGAAATTAGAAGAATTGAATTCACACAGACACACAACCTATTGCGTAACTCCCTAACTTCTTAACTTCTGGTTCTTTCTGATGTAAAAAAATATAAATATAAAACAGCACACGATTTAAATGATTGCTTATTTGATATCCACAAGAGGTGTTAATTATAATTAATACCTATATATTTATATATATCATAGACGAGAGTGTCTTTACATCATGCTGTCACTCTGCCTTTAATTAATAGTATGTATTTTATATTTTATTTTTCTTTTCATTATATCGTAGCTTACATAATAGTTTAATGTGCATAAAGTTTTTTACAAAATCGTATAATAGCCGTACCTCTTAAGGAAAAAAGGGACCCTTATAAGATCACTTTGTTGTCCGTCAATCCGTCCGTCCGTCCATCCCTCCGTCTGTCTGTCAAAAACCTTTATCTAACTAAGGAACGCTTGGAGATATCGAGCTGAAATTCAAACCATATTATTCAGGTCTAGGTCATTAATTTCTAGAAAAAATCGTATTTCCAAATTTACTTAAATAATTATAATTTTTAACAAAACAAAATCGACTTTTTCAATTACAACAGGATCCCATAATCAGAAACCAACCAAAATTCTATCATATAAAATGTATGAAAAGGGGGCAAAATTTGGTATTAAAACTAGTTCAAGTGAAGTTGAAGTGATATCAGTTGAAAGGGCTTAGTTTGCTTATTCCAATACATATTTTATTCACTTTTTATGACGCACTAATTGTACGGAACGCTCGGTGGTCAAGCCTCATTTACGCTTGTCCGGTTTTTCTTATAAGTGGCTTGGACATATCATTGGTTCGTCCACATGGCGAATCTATAGGGATATCGTGTTTTGCCATTACGCTAAAAAACGAAACTGGAAAAAATATACTCCAAACCCTCTTGAATAGTAAATAGCTATGAAATAAGATAATTACCGTACAAAATATAGTGCTCAAATATAGCATTATTCATGGATATACTAGAAAACGGTATTACAAGAAAAGCTTGTTTTTGCTAATATTGTCGATCGTCAAAATAGTTTGAAATTGGGTTAATATTTTGTAATCACTATATAATAAAACAATTGTTATACAATCTGTCTGTATATTAACAAATATCGGATAAATAAGATTTTTTAAATTAGAAATACTGTTGCTGTATCTTAGTATACCATACACATGATGGTTGTGGGTTGGAACCTCGCTCTGGGACATATTTATATAATATTTTTTCGAGAATATTATAGCAGCTCTAACAATAGGTAATAAAATATTAATAAAAAAACAATTAAAAAATATATACCTATATTAATATATAATCTATATATATAAAAGGACTTGTGCTGACTGACTGAGGTAAGACGCACGCAGAGCCGTAACCGCTGATGGTAGAAACGTAAAATTTGGGCAGATGTTTACTTTCATATTCTGGACATCCACTAAGAAAGAAATTTGAAAAATTTTAACCCTAAAGGGATGAAATAGGGGTTGAAAGTTTGTATGGAAAAAAGTTTTAATCTGTACCGATTTTTATAAAATTCGAAATTCAGACTCTTAAAAATATTTCATTGAATACGTGTTTCATGGTTTTTAAGAATTCACTCCCTAAGGGTTCAAATAAGGGGATGAAAGTTTATATGGAAAAATCTTTAAATTGCCACCGATTTTTATAAAAATTTAAATTCAGACTGTTAAAAATATTTTATTGAACACGTATTTCGTAGTTTTTTTTAGAATTCACTGCTAATAAGCGGGCGAAGCCGCGCGCGCCCTCTAGTCTATATATATAAAAGGACTTGTGCTGACTGACTGAGGTAAGACGCACGCAGAGCCGTAACCGCTGATGGTAGAGACGTGAAATTTGGGCACATGTTTATTTTCATATTCTGGACATCCACTAAGAAGGGAATTTGAAAAATTTTAACCCTAAAGGCATGAAATAGGGGTTGAAAGTTTGTATGGAAAAAAAAATTAATCTGTACCGATTTTTATAAAATTTGAAATTCAGACTCTTAAAAATATTTCATTGAACACGTGTTTCATGGTTTTTAAGAATTCACCCCCTAAGGGTTCAAATAAGGGGTTGAAAGTTTATATGGAAAAATCTTTAAATTGCCACCGATTTTTATAAAAATTTAAATTCAGATTGTTAAAAATATTTTATTGAACACGTGTTTCGTGGTTTTTTTAGAATTCACTCCTAATAAGCG
>JAATLQ010034352.1:0-22326 GCA_013421005.1 Heliconius erato x Heliconius himera
ATAGTTTTGTTTTTCTTTCGCGGTATTTTTTTACATATAATAATATTCAAAAGTGCCCCCTCTATTTTGTTCAAAGCTGCCTCAGTGGTAATTAAAAAATTACAAACGTTTGTTTTTCAAGTAAATGTTTAAAAATTGTAGTGATTTCTAGTTTATTGCATGATATATGAAACATTCTAACTAAAAGAGGAAAAAATAAAACCATATACCTTGAACTGGATCCCTGCGATCCTTACGCGATATAAAATTTTACTCAAAATCAAACACTCCTCGTAATTCAACAACTGGTTCTCATTTATCAATGGTGACAAGTGACACGTATGCAGATTAGTGTTGCCACTACTCAAAAAAAATCTACCAAAATTTCTTTTTAAAATAGCTCTGTTAACACATATTTTCAAATGTGCCCCTGTTCAAAGCTACCCCCCTCTCCCCTATATATATCAAATTTTTCATGATTGAATGTATTAATCGGTTGACAAATGCATCATAATAAACATGTTATAGGTGGTATGCGGGCGAAGCCGCGAGCAGGCCGCTAGTCTTAACATAAATAAATAATCATTACTTTTTATTATCATGTTTTCGTAACAATAATTCTCTTTGCTCTTTAGAATGATCATTGCTTACTTTTCCTTATGGCTCGAGCTAAGTTACAAGGCTTACCATTCCGGAAGAACCGAGTTCTAAGATAAGACAACTTTTTTAAGCATTTCTGAGTAGATATTACTTAAATGTTTCAAAAATGTTAGAAAAAAAATGCTATCTTTTCCGGGATATTTAGTAACATTAACAGAAAGGGGAAAATTGAACGAGATGATTCCTCGGAGTAAGATGATCCTTGACCCCCTACGTAGGTATTTTCGGTAATTTGTTACTTAAATATTCACTATTTTTTTATGGAAGAAAAATAATATTTAGTGACTACGAACTAAAGTTGAGATTGAGGCCAGTCGTGGGGCAATGGCATAAAGTGCGACTGTAAAACCGATTGGTTGTGGGTTCGATCCCCACTCGAGGAGATGAAATATTTACTTAAATTTATATTTCCATTTCTTCGCTCTGGTGTCAAGACAAAGCGCGGCAAGCTCCAGAATTCGACAGAAAGGGGGAACGGAGTGTCTTAACACTAGGTTCCCTCTGCCTACCCTGCTGTATGCGGGATACAACATGAAGCTGACTAATATGATTAAACGAAAGTAAGGTAGATTTTGAGTCATTTTTACTAAAATATGATACTGTTGATCTAGGTCAAATGCAGTAAATGGCATTTGGTTGGGTATAATGCTGTATTTTCCATTTTACATGTCATATATTTGTATAAAGATCTCATAAGTTATATAGTTGTACAAATAATGAAAAGTACGTGTTGGGACAAGATGATCACGCAGTTAGTGTACTAGATGGTCCGTGTTACTAAGGTAATCTTTTTATGAACCGACTTATGTAAAAGGTTATATCAATTCGACTGTTTTTTTATGTTTATTATCTCAGAACTTTTGACTGGGTGAACAGATTTTGATTATTATATTTATTTAAAATTTACATTAAATATGTGCGGGACAAATTAGCGAATAATTCAATATCAAGTACCAACCTGGTCCAATTTTTTTTTTGTTTAAAAGGATACACTACAAGAGTAGTTTGATGAGAGTTTGGTTAGACTCTGATTATGGGATCCGGTTGAAGTCGGTTTTTTTGTTAAAAATTATAATTATAAAATTTTACTTGGAGCACGAAAAAATATAAGCTTCTTTCTAAATTCTAGTCAACACAATCAAAGGATACGACGCTATCAAAGGATACGAAAGGATGCGTCGTTTTTACTGTATTTTCTACAAAACTCGAGGTGTACTTAATTTAAATCTATATTATAAGTGCTTTTTGTGGACTTACAATAATGAAATTTGGCAAGAAGTGACATAAGTCGAACTTACAGTACAAACGTAAAAAAAAACAAAATATGAAAATTTATTGGTATATGGTAGAAACTAAATTACAATCTAATATTTGTCGCTCATTATATACAAAATGAGTGCATATGTCCTGAGTGAAAATTTAAACCTATCATTTTTTATAAGTTGAAGTACCTATATGAAATTTGTACGGAATACTTAGTCCAATACTGACTCGCATGTAAACAGTTTTTGAAATATATCATGTAGGTAAGAAGATCCCAGATCATTTAATGCCCGTGTCTTGGGTGCTCGGTGACATGTCTTATACTTTAGTGGAGTTTTAAAAAACGTAAAATATTATAACATTAGATATATAAACTAGATCTCTAGACTATGCAAAAAGGTGGTCAGATAAAATTTCAATTTCGCTTAAACTGTGAGCTTTGTCCTTTAAAGGGATCTCCACATACATTTTCTCCTATATAAAAAATACTTTAATAATATAAATATGAAAATTTTCGAGCAATAAAAAATAAATATTCTTAAAAATAAATATTCTTGGCTTTGTATGCAATTAGAAAATATATAAAACTAAATAAATCGCTTTAGTAATGAGTAACTCCAGTACTGACTGACACTGACGTTAATTAAAGTCTATTTGAAAATCACCTCAACAAATTATCACGCATTTGAAAAATACATAACTAATATGCAAGAATAATGAGAACGCGGTGCAATCGCTGATATTATAAATATTTAATAAGACATTTCGATTTTTTCGGTTCACCAGACCGACAGAATAATATATGTATTTACTGCATTAGTAAATATGATGTTATTTTCCTTTTATGTAATTTTTGGAGAAAGCCGACTTTTCGACACACGTCGCTGCCTTCCCTAAACGGTGTAATATCCTCCAAGTTAAAACAGATTATAAATTAGTACAATATTAAAATAGATACGCCATTAAGTAACAACATTATTGAAATCTATATTATAGCTTGAGGCCGTCGTGGCCCAGTGGCACAGGGGTGTGACTGAAACGCGAAGGTTGTGGGTTCGATCCCCACTCGAGGATATGAATTATTATTTCTTAACATTTCTTCACTCTGGCACCAAGGCAAAAGTCTGGCGTTGAGTTCCGCCACTTAACACGCAATGCCTTAAAAAATTCGGCGTAAAGTGGGGAACGGAATGTCTATGTTCCCTCTGTCTACCCTGCTGCGTGCGGGATACAGCGTGAAGCTGGTTTGATTTTATATTATAGCTTTTTGTTTGGATATTATTAAGAATATCAAATTTTAAAATACCAAAAATACCTAAATATAATATTGGGAAAGTGTATTAAGTATGTATGTATGTATGTATGTATATTTTCGATATATCGAATAAGTATGCAATGGTACCATAATAATATGTGATCAAATTAAGTTATAAATAGTTTACTATTTGTAACTTAATTTGATGACCAGTCGTGGAGCAGGGGCACAGTGTGACTGTTAAATCAACTGGTTGTAGGTTCGATCCCCACTTGAGAAAATGAAATATTTATTTACATTTATATTTTCATTTCTTCGCTCTGGTATCGAGGCAAAGCGCGGCGTCGAGTTCTGCTAATCAAAACGCGATGCCTCCAGAACTCGGTGAAAAGTGGGGAACGGAGTGTCTTAACACTAGGTTTACTCTGCCTACCCTACTGTGTGCGGGATACAGCGTGAAGCTGATTTACTATTTATAATTTCATATTTTTATGTACAAATAGTTTCAGTGCATTAACCTTTCTTGCGATAAAAAACAAAAGTTAAGTTTCCTGTTATAAACACGTAATGACAAAAAATAAAGAAAAAAGATATAAATCAACTTTAGTGAATAAAAAGTGTATTAAATATGCATTGTATTTCTCACCATTCATGAAGGTACATACTGAGAAAATTCTTGTGCACATTGACATCACAGACAACGATATTATTGCCAAGATTTTTTTTATTCTTTACTCTTTATTCCGATGACAGCAGAGAACTCAATTTTTCTCCAGAATTCGAGATATTACGTATTGAGTGGCGGAACTCAACACCGCATTTTGTCTTACAAAGCGGGAAAATTAAATCAACTCATTCGTCCGAATGGGAATCAACAACCATCGCGCTTACAGTCAGTTGTCGGAACGACAGAGCCACGCTGGCCTCAATTCACCTATGTTTTAAAAATATAATCGACTATCACGCAGGGTAGGCAGTGGAAGCCTCGTGTTAAAACACTCCGCTCTCCACTTTCCACCGAATTCTGTAGTCATTGCGTGTTGAGTGGCCAACGCCGCGCTTTGCTTCGACACTAGAACGAAGAAATGAAAACATAAAATATTACATTGCCTCAAATGGAGATTGACCCAAATACTTATCGCGTTTACAATCACACACTTGTGCCCCCGCGCCACAACTGGCCTCAATAATCGATTAATTGTAAAAAAAATATATGATATTATATACAACGAGGCCAGTCGTGGCGCAGCGGCACATAGTGATCGAACCCACAACCAGTCGGTTTTACAGTCAGTAAAACCGACTGGTTGTGGGTTCGATCCCCACTTGAGGAGGTGAAATATTTACTTAACTTAACTTAGCTTCACGCTTTATCCCTTGCCCGCAAGGGAGAGAGAACGGAGCGCCAAACGCTACGGTCTCTACATACTTCTTTCGCCTCGTCCACTGTCATCAACCTCTTCATACATGCCCTCCGGGGGGTCCTCATGCTTTTTACGTGACCTTCCTCCAGTATCTTTGATACTGTGTTTTCGAAGGTCAACCGAGGTCTCCCCCTACCTCTCTTACCGCTCACTTTTCCATCATAAATCTTTTTTGCCATTCTTTCATCACTCATTCGTTCGACGTGCCCAAACCAGCTGAGCACGTTCATCTTCATTCTCACTGTGACATCCTCGCTAGTACCTGCCATTCTGTGTACCTCTTCATTGCGGATTCGATCAGCTAAGCTGACTCCGCATATCCTACGAAGAGATCGCATCTCCACAGCATTCATCTTTCTTTCATTCTTCTTCTGTAATACCCACGTTTCACTGCCGTATAACAGAGTCGGTACCAAAACTGCATTGTGTACGGCCAAACGCGCGGCTGTGCTGACGTTTCGCCGTCTCATCAATGCAGCTAAGGCTCCGTTAACCTTGTTACCGGCAGCAATACGCCTTTCCACATCCATCTCGTACTTAATTTTATATTTCCATTTCTTCTCTCTGGTGTTGAGGCAAAGCGCGGCGTTGAGTTCTGCCACTCATCAAGAAATACCTCCAGAATTCGGCAGAAAGTGGGGAACGGAGTGTCTTACACTAGGTTCCCTCTGCCTACCCTGCTGTGTGCGGGATACAGCGTAAAGCTGATTTATTTTATATTTATTTTATATTATATACAATTTATGCCAATAAATAATGGCGCCTCAAGAAATTTCCCTTTTAAAGTAAGCTCACGCAATGTTTTTGGTTGATCAATATAGAATACTTATACAGAATGTGATGCACGCGATTGTTCCGATTAAAATAATTATATACTAATAGTAACTGTATTGGTGCTAAATGATATATAAAAATATTTGTTTGTCCGGAATGCATTATGCATTATTTAAAGTCGAACACGCATGCATTGAAGTGATGAGTTGGAACTGTATAATTTTCCGTTTTTTTTTTGTATTGGGGCCCAGTCGTGGCACAGGTGCACAAGTGTGTGACTGTAAACGTGACTGGCTGTGGGTTCGATCCCCACTCGAAGAAATGAAATATTTATTTAAATTTATATTCTCATTTCTTGGCTCTGGTATTGAGTCGAAAGCGCGGCGTGCAGTTTCGTCACTCAACATGCCATGCCTCCAGAATTCGTTGGAAAATGGTGAACGGAGATATTAACACTAGGTTCCCCCTGCTTACCATGCGATACAGCGTGAAATAGATTTTTTTTTTATTTTCTGGTATATTATAAACCATTCACTATTAATACATTGACATGGTAATGTTGTAAAATACATATTTTTTTTTAAATATCAAATCAATTTCTCTTGCTATATACTTAGTCATTCTGTAATAATTTTCACTTCATTTCATAACCTGTCTTACGTAAATTAAATTATATATTTAACGAGATAACTAAGTCCTTTCCACCGTATTTAATAAAACAGCTATCATTATCATAAACTCTATATTAACGCTTTATAGTGTTTTTAAAGCGCTATAAAGCTATTTTTGATGATGTTTACGAAAATATTTTATATTCTTCTTTGTAATATTTGAGGCCAGTCGTGGCGCAGCGGCACGAAGTGTGACTGTAAAACCGGCTGATTGTGGGTTCGATCCCCACTCGAGGAGATGAAATATTTACTTAAATTTATATTTCCATTTCTTCGCTCTGGTGTCGAGGTTAAGCGCGGAGTTGAGTTCTGCCACTCAACACGCAATGCCTTCAGAATTCGGCAGAAAGTGGGGAACGGAGTGTCTTAACGCTAGGTTCCCTCTGCCTACCCTGCTGTGTGCGGGATACAGCGTGAAGCTGATTTGATTTTTTTGTAATATAACTTACCAGGTGCAACAGTGTCACTTATGTAGGCAAAAAGATTATCACACGTAGAGGAATGGCGGGAAGCTGATGATCTGCTGTCATCTAATACGATGTTAGTGAGGAGGGAACTCGGCCGCAGCAGCTCACGCGGGAAGTAAACGCTTCTCACCTGAAATTATGACATAAGCATACATTAAAAATTGAAATAGATTATGTATCTGCATAGATTATATTTCTATTGACATTATTTTATGTAGATTAAAAATATTAGTAAATTTCTTTTTTTTTAACCGTCTTCCGTGAGGAGGAGGCTATGAATTCGAATTTCGAAGAAATTCGAAAGAGTTTCTTATATCAAAACTTTTGACTGGGCGAAAACTGGGTGGTGATTTTGATGATTCTTAGATATATTTGACTTGAAAGCTGATGCTTTCCGTGTGGTCCCATTTTAATCTGGGCCACTTTTGACAATATCCATGAGAAAATCACATAACTCTTAAATTTACATTAGATATGTGCGCGACAAATGGACAAATAACTCAATATCACGCAAATCGATGATTCTATTTTTATTGGAAAGGATCCACTTCAAGGAATATCTTCTAGTTTGGTGAAAGTTTAGTTAGGTTCTGATTATGGCATCCAGTGGAAGTCAGTATTTTTTTTGGTAAAAATTGTAATTAGTTATTAAAAATTGTATTAGTCTAAGTAATACTACATAATGTTTTCTTCTTATTAAGGGTTACGAAGACTGTCCTTGTTCTTAATTCCTCATCTGCTACTTTTAAATAGATTTGGATATTATAGGTACCCACTAATACATAGTCAGTACAAATATTAAGTTGTTATATTTTTACTATAATATTGCTACGATTCCAATAAAATTTTAATAATATTGAAATTTCATAGCATACATTAATTGTTGAGTCCAGACTGGTTGTGGGTTCGATCCCCACTCGAGGAGATGAAATATTTACTTAAATTTTTATTTCCATTTCTTCGCTCTGGTGTCGAGGCAAAGCGCGACATTGAGTTCTGCCACTCAACACGCAATGCCTCCAGAATTCGGTAGAAAGTGGGGAACGGAGTCTCTTAACACTAGGTACCCTCTGCCTACCCTGCTGTGTGCGGGATACAGCGTGAAGCTGATTTATTTACATTACTTGTATCTGGACTCTGTGGTTCCGTTTTAAACCAAATTAAATAAAAGACGCTCGTAATGTAAATGCAAGTTCTTCGAAAACACCAGTCAGTTATAAAAGATACGCTACATAACAATTGATGTTTGTGAAAGTGTGACGTTAAAGAAAACGGAATGTTACAATTAAATTTTACGTAAATTAACTATAAATTATCATCTTTATTTGTACCTAATATCTCAATTAGGTATATTCATATTGAATACAAAAAAAAACTATTTAATTTTTAAACAAATTCAACTTTTACATGTAAACAGCTTTACGCTCAAATATGATCAAAATATGAGAAAAAAAAAACTATTCGATAACAAGAGAATTTAAATACCGGTAAAGGCAAACAGCTTTTACCGGTATTTTTATTATTATTTTTTTTTTAAACTATATATTCAAAACATGTACACAGTATTGCCATCCGTTTCCAATTTATTTCTCGCGGGTTGCGCTCATTGCATCCGAGGTCATTCTTTTAGATTGGAAAGGGTGTGCTGTATCCGTGCGTTTGTTCGCGTACAATGTATACCTACGTCACTGTCATTGAACGAGATTATAGTTAAACATGACGTGACCATTCTTGGTTCGTCAAAACGGGACATTGTAGGGTAGGTTTCGTTTCTTTTAGAGGTATGCTTCTGTGTTTTACGATGGCTTTCGTTTTTTTTTCTATGGAGGTTTTTCAATTTTTCTAAACATCTTATAGTGCTTTTGTTTTTTTTTTAGGATACTTCATTACGGTGGCATTTTTTGGGACAAAAGAAAGATAAACGGGACAGTCCCGTTCAAAACAACACGACTAGTCACATTAGTTATACCACAAGTAGCAACGATATACTAAATACTTGATATCGTTTTTTAATATGACATTTACATAATCGAGGCCGTCGTCGCGCAGTGGCAGTATAGTGTGACTGTAAAAGCAACGGTTATGGGTTCGATCAGGGGGAATGAATTATTATTTATTAACATTTTAATTTCTTCGCTCTAGTAACAAGGCAAAGCTCGGCGTTGAGTTTCGCCACTCACACGCAATGACTCAAAATTTCCACGGAAAGTCGGAAACGGTATGCATATATATATAACCATATGCAATGCTTGTGGATTCAATCCACATTTGAGAGAATAAATTGTTTTTTCATTCATTCATTCAGCGGAAAGTGGAGAACGGAAGTGTCATAATGGGAAAGAAATGTCTGAACACTAAGTTCCTAGTTTCTATCTGCGTATCCTACTAATCGCAGGATACGCCGTGAAGCAGAAAAAAATACATCATTATCATTACATTACAGCTAATTTTTTTTTTTATTCAATCAGAAATTGATACATTAACAGGCTGTTAATTACAATCGTTTTACTTAATGATTGCGTGAAGTAAACTGATACTATTTTTTCATAACTTGTAGTTCCTAATGAAAAACAACTGGTTTTTTATTACACGGCCTATTAATTATATGTTATAACTGAGTAATCAGGGTCAAATCAGACTATAATTTCGATAGAAACCAGTTTTGATCTAGGTCTAATTTTGTCTAGTCTTCTATTTCTTTCTATTCTTCCAAATAAATCATCGCTGGTGTACACTTCATCTTATTGGTAAATAGAAGCCACGATCAGCAATTTGGCAAGGATCTTTTTATTTACTAGTCTAGAGTTAACAAATCTTATAATTTCGTGGCGCACAAGGGTGTGGATTCGATCCCGACTTGGGAGAATGAATTATTAATTATTAATATTTTCATTTCTTCGCTCTGGCACCAAGGCAAAAGCCCGGCGTTGGGTTCCGCCACTCTACACACAGTGCCACGAAAAATTTAGTGGAAAGTGGAGAGCGAAGTGTCCTAAACACTAGGTTTCCTCTGTTTATCCAGCTATATGCGGGTTACAGCGTGAAGCTGATTATCATATTGATTATTAAAATATATGAATTAACTGAACTGCAGTTAAGTATTCGTGTTTTTATATATATTTGTAGATAGATATTAGAAATTATATGTTATCTTAATCAATTATTTTATACAATATAATATTAGTATATGAGAACGTATGTAGGTATAAGTATATAAAGCAAGTACACTTCCTACCGATTTACATATTCCTACTCCTTAAGGTTCCCTGGTAGAGATCGCTTATAGTCAAGTCATCCTACTATACATTTTTTTTTTATTTTGATGTATTTTCTTTTAATTTTTCTTAACTTTGTGGTATATTTCTTTCCATTCGTTGAGTTTCTTCTCTTTCTAATGATCTGTGACGACACAACCATCAACTCTTCTTAATTTTATTAGGTGTAATTTGCAGTAATATTAATATAAGAAACAAATTAAGTAAGAATATATAATGTACTCATATATTGTCTCTAATGACCGTGTAGGTAAACGTACTTGCTATCTTACTCTAGGGGATAGTATTGCGTAAAGTGGGCTTATGTTTAATTTCTATTTATTAGATAACATTTATCGGGTATGGCCGTTCGTTAAGTGAATTATATAATAAATACACTATAAGAATACATTATATATACACAAACGTATTGAATAGGTATATCCGTATGTGACATACAGAGACATTTATTTCTCAATAAAGAACGAATTCTTATTAAATTTCAATAAAATTCTTATAGTTTATACCAAGATTCAACAATCTAACGTATAAAGCTATTAAAGTATTATTTATTACACTAAATTTCTATTTAATCCTTATACTAGTAAAATAAATTTAATAAGCACCAACTTAAATTAAGACTGAGTATGGCTGTAACGAGACGGTTGCGAGTTCGATCCCCATTCGAGGGAATGATTTATTATTTCTTCGCTTTGGCACCAAGGCAAAAGCCCGGCGTCAAGTTTCGTCACTCATCATGCAATGCCCCGAAAAATTCAGCAGAAAGTGGGAAACGAAGTGTCTTAACACTATATTCCCTCTGGTCTCTAGGTCTCAAACTCAATTAATATTTAGAAAGCGAGACGTTGACATCATATTATAAATATTTCAAAATATGCACCTAAACCCAATGATTATTAAAAAAAATTAAATCAAATCCAGAACTACTTTTATTAAGGATTTATTACGCAGATAATTTTGAAAGTGCGTAAGCTTTGTGCCTTAGAAGTAAAAAAAGGTGTATTATGACCTTTAAAATTGAAAGTAAAAGCTTTTGTTATCAATATGAATGCGATCTCCATTTGCTTCTACCGTATTAATGGGAACTGTGACCGTGACATAATATTACACAAGTGGTCTCTTTCTTCAAGGGCAATCGTTTACAATATTTATTTTGCTAATATTTTTAAAAGGAAAATTGACTATGTAATTTTTTTTAATTATGTAGGAAAATTGACAATAACAAATCTATTTATTACTTATCAGTTAATAAATAAAAAAAACAAAATGTTAAATTAAAAGGATTTAAAAATGTTATTTAGATGTTTTTTTAGGTTTACGGTGTATCCAGAAAGAACCTAATGTTAAGATATTCCGTTATTCGTATTTCACCTCAACTTAAGACACTGTGTATTGAGTGAGTGCCGAAACTCAACGCCACAAGTTGTTTGCCAGATCAAAAACATATTTTTTTTGTGCCTCAAGTAACAGGCAACCTGGGAACCTAGTGTTAAGACACTCCGTTCCCATCACGACACTCCCGTTCCCCACTATCCAATGACGTGGATTGAATCCACAACCACTGTGTATGTAGTCATACTTCGCCATTGTTCACGATGGTTTAATGGATACGAATTTCATTCAATAATTAATAATTAATTTCTTATATATTTACTAATTACTGACAATAATAAGACAAATGATGCCAAATTAATTTGGAATTAAAAAGGATACATATCCTTTGTTTATCTTTTTAATTGTTATCGTTTTTTAAACCGGCCTGACATGATATTCCTGCCAATTTATGTTTTATTATTTTAAATTCTGTATAATTATGTGCATTAATTGCTTTTTGATTAAGTGCGTGTAAATAAAAAAAACAGAAAATAATTAATATTATACATTACGCTATTATAAAAAAATATATATGTAATTGATATTTAGTCTAATAAAGCTCTTTTTTGTACAAAATATTAAATGCAAATTCAAAATTCAAAGATACACTATTCACACCCTGGCACTATCATCAGATCAGCTCGAAGATACCAAAATATTATTATATAAGGCAATATAAGGCAATTACTGTAAGTGGATCAAATTTAGTTTCATAAATTTTATAAACGTGCTAAAATAAACATAAGACATCGTAGGTACAAATTAAATCAGCTTCACGCTGTATCCCGCACACAGCAGGGTAGGCAGAGGGAACCTAGTGTTAAGACACTCCGTTCCCCACTTTCTGCCGAATTCTGGAGGCATTGTGTGTTGAGTGGCAGAACTCAACGCCGCGCTTAACCTCGACACCAGAGCGAAGAAATGGAAATATAAATTTAAGTAAATATTTCATCTCCTCGAGTGGGGATCGAACCCAGTTGGTTTTACAGTCACACTTTGTGCCGCTGCGCCACGACTGGCCTTGATCGTTTCAAATCGTATCAAGAAAAATCGATAAATATATACAAAATAAGAGATATAAATATATATTAATGGATCCATTTACTATATAAGGCTAGGCTGTATCGTTAGTTATCGACGTTACGTGTTTGCTTCAAGTGTCATTCACCATACTATAAAAACGTAAATAGTAACTAAGTTACATATTAAGAGCAGTAATTAACTACACCCAACTATATGAGCAAAACTGGTATTTAACGAGACCACCTTTCACTATATCGTTAAAAATTATAGACCCTAGAGCCTAGTTACCCTAGAGTACCCTAGTAGAGTTTTATTTCAGCTTCATTCCCGCACACAGTAGAGTAAGCAGAGGGAACGTAGTATTAAGACACTCCGTTCCTCACTTACCGCCGAATTCTAAAGGAATTGTGTGTTGAGTGGCGGAATTCTACGTCGCGCTTTGCCTCGACACCAGAGCGAAGAAATGCAAATAAATATTTCATATCCTCGATTGGGGATCGAACCCACAACCAGTCGATTTTAGAGTCACACTTTATGCTCCTGCGCCACAACTGGCCTCCTGATAAAGATTTTAATTTAGTTACTTAGATGAGTAGTATAAAATAAATAAATTAAAAAACAATAGAAAGACCTTCAGAAGTTATTTAATACGCCCAGTAAAAATTAATAAAGATAATGTTATAAATTCTGTTCCAATTAGATACAGGCTAGGCAAAATGTGGCAGCTGATGCTGAGTTCCGCGTTCTGTTTGTATGGAGAACGGAGTACTTTGACAGTGTCAAATTAAAAAATCGATTCGTAATCGGAATATTTTTTTTTATTTCATTTAATCAAATTATTTATTATTCAGTGATATACATTGTGTATTCATTTAATATTTGTATTTCAAATAAATTTTCCCCAATTTTGTAGAACACTGTTTTCCCACTCTATTTATTAAATATAAACGAAATTCTACAAGTTAACAAAAAGAAAACTATAATATAATACTATGATACTAGCAAATATTTGTTATGATACAATCATTTTAACATATATTTTCAATATTATTTAATGAAAATTCTTGGTTACCGATATACATATATCATTTATACTTATATCGACTTGAGGTGTGTCGATTCTAGTCTAACTCAATTATTATCTGCTAATAAATACTAACTATAACTAACCTTTAAACTAAAACTGTATATAATAACCAAGGATTATATTACAAACCTATAGACTACCTACGTATATGACTAAGCGCATACCCAGAGGTATGCATTCAATAACAATTTAACATTTAACGGTATTAATATTATAAGATTGTTTATCAATGATCAATAACTGGACGATCCATTATTTATAAACTTGGAGTTGAAATTTAGATATATAACACCAATATTATATTTATATATTGAATAAGTGAAGCAAACACTTTTGGAGTATCAGATTTGGCACATTTATAATTTATATGTAGGAGAAGGCCAAAGGGTGACTGTAAAACCGACTGGTTGTGGGTTCGATCCCCACTCGAGGAGATGAAATATTTACTTAAATTTATATTTCCATTTCTTCGCTCTGGTCAAGGCAAAAACGCGGCATTGAATTCTGCCACTTAACACGCAACGCCTCCCAAAATCGGCAGAAAGTGGGGCACGGAGTGTCTTACACAAGTTCCCTCTGCCTACCCTGCTGTGTGCGGGATACAGCGTGAAGCTGATTTATTTTTATTTATTTTTTATGTAGGATAAGTGCACAACGCTAATATTTTTCAATAATAATACATATACAGTACATTAAATCAATAAACAAAACATTACATTTGACAATATAAATATATATTATTGTATTTATAAATTGGTTGGCACATACTCGTTGCTATGGCAACGCGTATTATTTACGCGTCATCGTGTCCTCTAATACATATTATTACACAAAATTATATGAGATAGACTAAGAGGAAAATATATTTTTAAGATACTAAATACATGTACATATGTATGTATATATGTACGTTATAATTGACAGAATTTAAATAAATTTTTAAATAACATTTAAATTAAAGTAAATACTTTTTGGGATTATTTTTTTATTAAAATTGGTAACACTAAATATAGGTATAATAAATAAAGAAACTGGGGGAAGTCCTGAAATAGACGGATGTATTTATTTTATGTTTATACTAGCATTCTATTCTTGTTTTGAATTCTTTATATCATGTACTCGTATTGATTAAACCCATAGAGCGTTCCATATAAATTTAATGGCAATTGGTTCAGTCTTTGTAAAAAAATAAACAATATCAAAAAATATATCGCCTTTAGGCTTTTTCTCTACTTCTTAAGTTAACATAAAAAAAATAACAAACTTTTTAAATATGGACTTTAATAACTAAGTTCTTGAGCTAATGTAATATAATATCTAAGTAATTTTTAGTCAGACTTAAGCCACTCAGTTTTTTGGTTTCTGTGTTTTTTTATAAAACGGAATAAAACTAAGTATTAGTGGTTCCTCGAATTAAATAAAATACGATTTTATATATAGAATTATTAATATATTGAGGCCGTCGTGGCGCAGGGTGTGACTGTAATGCGATGGTTGTAGGTTCGATCCCCGTTGGATTTTTTCACTTTAGCATAAAGACAAAAGCATGGCGTTGAGTTCCGCCACTCAACACACAATGCCTCGAAAAATTCGGCGAAAAGTGGCGAACGAAGTGTCTTAACACTAGGTTCTCTCTGCCTACCCTGCTGTATGCAGGATACAGCGCGAAATTGATTTTTTTATTGTATAGAATTGTAGAAACGGTTTTTATAAAGTGCCCGGAAATGATTAATATAAATTACTAATCAAGACCTTGAAAGTTAAGATCTTATTGTATTGCATACAACCTTTAAATGTTTGCTTTCATAGTAACAGCCTCATACATATCATTAAGAAATATTTATAATTTGAATCTTAATTAGTTATTATTGGGAACTAAATATTTTTACGGTTGTTCGACCTTCGTTCGGTCGATCGATGCACGAATATAGATAATATCAAATTATTCGTTTTAAGGTGTCAAAGTAAAGCTGTTATAAGAAATGGTGATTGATTGTAATAAGGAGATTTTAAATAGAGAATTTGAAAGAGAGAACTGAAAGATAAATTTAGACAGAATTTGGAGAGATCTTAGAGACGACTTGGAAGCTACCAAATTGTTATTATTTTCGCTCGATATAATCTCACGTATGTATTTGTAGTTATGATTGTATTGATGAATATTATAATATTAATTATATTGCTTTTTTGACAATAAAGTGTATTACATCACTTCTGGTTCCTAAAAAAAAATATTTAACCAGCTCGACCCACCGCGGTGGAACCTAGTTTTATTATTATGATGTCTCTGTAATTTGCATGATGTAAGATTGACCTTTCCGTACATTTTAAAGATATACTTTTGTAATGAATTAATGAATGAATGAATGAATGAAATGTAATAAAATATTCATTCAATTATCGTGATTTTCATAAAATATTCTACAAAAGGTAATTCACACCTTTTCTTTGTTAAAATTGAAAAAAAAACATGCATATTGTATTTAACTTACATAATAATGCTTGCCTTTTGACTTTTGAGTCCAGGGATTAAAAAAATCAAAAATCAAATCAAATCAGCTTCACGCTGTATCCCGCACACAGCAGGGTAGACAGAGGGAACCTAGCGTTAAGACACTCCGTTCCCCACTTTTGGCCGAATTCTGGAGGCATTGCGTGTTGAGTGGCAGAACTCAACGCCGCGCTTAACCTCGACACCAGAGCGAAGAAATAGAAATATAAATTTAAGTAAATGTTTCATCTCCTCGAGTGGGGATCGAACCCACAACGAGTCGGTTTTACAGTCACACCTCGTGCCGCTGCGCCACGACTGGCCTCAAGTTGAGAGAGAGAGATGTTTTTTTATTTAAAAAAAAAAAAAATATTTAAATATTCGTCCAATTCGACGAACGGACAACGCTAAGGTCAGAAGGAGCATTAACACGATGCCATTTTACGATATGAGCATCCTAATTGGAACTGGTTACGCATTCGAGAAAAAAAAAGTATGTCATGTGAAAGTGTAACACAATATTAACTTAAATACTAACGACTCGTGCAAAGTCGTCTACTTTACGCATAATAAGAATATTATATCCTTTTATAGATAAAATGGTGACTTTTTTGCATCAGCAGATATCAATTTTAAATATACTTTTTAACAGACTTCCGTAAAGAGGGGGGTTATTAATTTTGTTACCTCAGAACTTTTGACTGGGTGAACCGATTTTGATGATTTTTTATTTTTTATTTGAAAGCTGGTGCTTCCCGTGTGGTGCCATTTTAATTTAGTCCATTTCTGACAATCTTATTCATGAGAAAATCACATAAGTCTTGAATTTTCTTAAAGTATGTGCGCGACTAATGGACGAAAAAGTAAATATCACGCCAACCGATTTCGATAATTTTTCTTGGAAAGGATTCACTTCAAGGGAAATTTAATGAAATTTTGGTTAGGTTCTGATTATGAGATCCTGTGGAAGTCTGATTTTTTTTTTGTTAAAAATTATAATTATTTATGACATCTTTCGCGATATTAAAAATGCTTAGGTACTAGTTAAACTATTCTATAAAAGATTTTAGTGTATTTGTATAGTAAAACAGTTGAGAATATAACTAATATGGTTAATATCTTAACAAAGCACAATAACTTTAGATAATATATCAAAGGCGTAACTAATATTATAAAGGGTTCATTTCGTACAAGTACAACGAAGGCGTGTTGTGAAAACATAACATGGTAAGAGGTTTTTAACATTTTTTTAAAGTGTTAATTCACACTTAGGAAAAGAAGCGCGGGTTCGAGTCCCGCTACGTTCAAATGTTTATATACGTTTTCTAAATAACTATGGTAAGAGATATTTCGGGTTAACTGATTCAGTTGCCGAAGTTTATAGCAAAATCAAATATAATATTGTTAGATAGTGCTAATTGCAAAGTGATAAATGGGAAAACGTATTTTTAATTTTATATTAACATTTTAAGTATCGATTTATAGATAAATAAAATTTAATATTATTTATTTTTAATTCATTGATCAGTCCTAATATGTCAATACTCAATGGTCGTAGAAGTAGTAACCACTTAGAGAAGTAATAAATTAGCATTTTATCTCGATATATACATTATATCGATATAATTCGACAAGTAATACATTAACATCTTATCTCGATATATACATTATATCGATATAATTCACTTTTAGTTACAACACTGACTTTGAAATAACACTAGATCTACAACTGTATACATCAAATTGAGGTTAATCATTTACACAATGACTGAACAAGCGAGTTACTCGTGCTGCTCTCAAATTTCATTATTACGTTCGATAGCCGACGTAAAAAACCGGTCTACATTATTATTATAAACAAAAAACAATTGTTTTAAGGATCCGTAACTCAGAAGGGATCAACGGAATCCTTGTAGGATATAGGATCACTTAGTTGACCGTCTGTCCGTCTGTCAAGGTTATTTATCTTGACATCGTGTCATGTCAAGATAAATAAGCGTATCATGCTGAAATGAATACCAAATTAACCGCAAACGATATGAATCAGACTAATCATAAAAATCAGCTTCACGCTGTATCCCGCACACAGCAGGGTAGGCAGAGGGAAACTAGGGTTAAGACACTCCATTCCACACTTTCCGCTAAGTTCTGGAGGCATTGCGTGTTGAGTGTCAGAACTCACCGCCGCGCTTTATAAATATTTCATTTCCTCGAGTGGGGATCGAACCCACAACCAGTCGCTTTTACAGTGACACTTTGTTTTTACACATTTTATTCGCATTTTCCCCAATTACCTACTGTCTATGTATTTAGTAAATTAAAAAATAATAAAATGCAATAAACTGCTTTACAAATTATTACTGACAAGAGGAAATAAAGTATTTTAAATTTTCATTTTTTCGGTCTGGTAACACGGCATAACGGGGTGTTGAGTTCCGCTAATCAACGCACAAGTCTTTCCGACGAAAAGTGAGGAACGGAAGTATTTTAATGGAACTGAAGTGTATTAACACTAGGCTCCTAGGTCCCCTGCCTACCATACTATGTGTGCGGGATACAGCGTGAAACTAAAAAAAGTCAATAAACTTACCAAACGATCAGTTGCCATATCGAAGATTAGAATTTTTGGGGGACAGACGCGGCGGAAGTCATCTAGGCTGGTGATGACTCCAGCGTCGAGCACCCATAAGCGGTTGCAACGGTCCGCGCGCACTCGGTACACAGAGATCAGGCCTGTGCAGTTGATGTCACCGCGCCCGGCCGTGTGCCATGACCAATCCGGATACGCCTATAGAAATATATACATTAGTAATTATATCATTGAAATGTTAAAATGTTAAGTCAGTTCGATTCCCGCTTTGGTAAATAATATTGTTATTATATTTATTAATATTTTCATTTCTTCGCTTTCGCACCAAGGCAAAAGCACAGCGTTGAGTTCCGCCACTCAGCACGCAATGCCTCGAAAATTCGGTGGAAACTAGCGAACGGAGTGTCTTAATACTAGGTTCCCTCTGCCTACCCTGCTATGTGCGGGATACAGCGGGAAGCTAAAAAAAATTTAACTTTAAAATATTTCTTAAATAAAAAAATGTAATATAGCTGTGAATAGATCAAACTCAAAACCAGTACATATAAATATACGTAATAAATTATTTTAATTACTTAAATAACTTCATTGCCTTCAACACACTTGCATAATTTAACTTTAAAATTATTTATATAACAATAGTGGATATATTTATTTATAATTTATAACCAATTTAAATAATATTTAAAGCTTTTAATTTAAATAATATTCATGAAATTTTTTAAAGCAACAGATCCAGAAAGCCAAGAAAAAAAAGTAAAATATGTATACATTATTCTACAGCAGTTTCCAACTTCACATTGAATACAAATAATATGAACAAAGGACAATCGATTCAAGAATTTCAATAATCGTGTGAAAACGATCAGCCTACTTTAAATAAAGATATAAGAAAGATTGCGAATGTACTCGTACAGAATGTTTAATGTTATAAAAAGATATAAACTGGAAACGCGATAATCACATATATATTTATTTTTTTTATTTTTTAACGAAAGAAATTATAAACAACAGACTACCTACTATTCTCTTACCCAAAAATACTTAAACGAAAGATGTAACCAACTATGTCGCGTTGAAATACATTATAATTATTGGATAACTTCAAAATACGTGCAATCGCTTCTAAATTAACTTTGCTATAGAGCCAGGCGCAGAATTAAAGCATTCTCTCGTCCATCTCCGTAGTAGCTCCGACCGACATCTGGGCGTTGACACAGTATGAAAGCAAAGGCTCATGAGTCGGATTTGGAGGAGAATAGAAAGACCCTCGGAAGTAGTCTGACCTCGGGCGGCCGAGTATGACGCGGAGTGCTGCTCCGTAGGTGCAGGTGATACATTGGCGCAGCGGAATGCGTTGGACGCGAGACGACCAATGTGTACCTCCAGGCTTTCTATTTTTATCTTCCGATGATGCGTGGTGTTCCTCACTTATTATGACGCCTGCGTCACTCGACGGATGAGGTTCTGGACCACCTTCAGGATTTCTCGTTGAGTGATACTCGCTAGGGCGTTGTGATGTCATCAGTGTATAGTACGTAGAGAGCAGGTGATATAATGCTGCCCTGGGGAACAACGGGAGCGATCGAGTTGCTGCTAGACCTCGAACTCTCAACTCTCACGCTCTCACTTTCCGCCGAATTCTGGAGGCATTGCGTGCTGAGTGGCGGAAATCAACGCCGCGCTTTGCCTCGACACCAGAGCGTAGAAATGAAAATATAAATGTAAATAAATATTTCACTTCCTCGAGTGGGGATCGAACCTACAACCAGTCGATTTTACAGTCACACTTTGTGCCTCTGCGCCACGACCAAATTAATTAAAAAATACTAGCTATCTTGATATTTTTTGTTCATAGTTTATTGTATTTTACAAGTTAAGCTCTCTCATTTAACACCCTTATCACCTCCACCATTTTGTTGCGGCGGCCATTTTGGATTAAGAACAATATTAATTATATATCATTTAACCGTCATCAGAACTGTGGCGTTGAGTTCTGCGACTCAACACGCAATGCCTCCAGAATTCGGCAGAAAGTGGGGAACAGAGACGTGACACTAAGTTCCCTCTACCTACCCTGCTGTGTGCGGGATACAGCACGAAGCTGTCATAAGAACTAAAATCGTAATCTAAATTTCCGCTCAATCGGATACTGGGAAGTGGGTCAAATTGAGTTAGCAACATTTCACATACACTAACACGTCAATAAGTAAATAAAAACTTGTACAAAAATGGTAACTAATAGAGCAAACGTCAATAAATACCATCAAGGCTATATCAGAGTTCCCGCCCTTCACGCTTTCTTGCTATAAATATGAACGGGCTGCTAAACATGTAAGACAAGTTAGCGCCTACTCAGCGAGGTCAAGTAGAGTTCTTAGTTGAAGTAACGTTAAAAGTATCCCTGTAAAGGTCTTAGATATCATGATTTTTGGTAGCTTTACTTTATATCCCGCACGCAGTAGGGTAGGCAGAGGAAACCTAGAGTTAAGACACTACGTTTCCCATTCTTCGCCGAATTGTGGTGGCACTGTTTGTTGAGTGGCGGACATCAGAGCGAAGAAAGTAAAAATA
Source organism: Heliconius erato x Heliconius himera (assembly GCA_013421005.1). NCBI lineage: Eukaryota > Metazoa > Arthropoda > Insecta > Lepidoptera > Nymphalidae > Heliconius > Heliconius erato x Heliconius himera. The sequence continues at coordinate 20,908 of JAATLQ010034352.1, forward strand.
TTAAATATTTCATTTATTCGAGTGGGAATCGAATCCACATCCACATCAACTTTTTGCCTTTACAGTCACCCTCTGTGCCCCTGCGCCACGACTGGCCTCAAATGAAAAAAATTATGTTTAGTTACAGTAAAAAAAACATTTGATTGAACGATATTTTGATAGTAATCTGGGGCAGTGGGTGAATATCAAAACCATGTTATAAAACAAGTGAACAGCTGCAAACGCTTGCGTAATAACAGAACGCCAGTACAAAGAATTTCAACGAGCACACCGTTCATATCATTTTTACAACTCTTATCTAGAACGAAACATAATGTAAGTAACGTAACTACTTAATACAAATACTTTTTTTTTTAGGTTCACGCTGTATCCCGCATACAGCAGGGTAGGCGGAGGGAACCTAGTATTGAAACATTTCTTTACTCTTTTTCCGTTGCATTTTCGAGGCGTTGCGTGTTGAGTGGCGGAAGTCAATGTCACACATTGCAAATATTACCAGAGCAAAGAAATGAACATATTAATATATAATAATGCATTCGCCCGAGTGGGAATCGAACCCACGATCGTTGCGTTTACAGTCACACGCATGTACCATTGTGCTACAACGGCTTATTGCGTTTACTATATATGACCTGGTAATCTCACTTATAAAGTACGTACGTATTTTCACATTACCCGTATCGGTACCGGAGCTTAAGGCTGCGTTTTTTTATATTAAAATGGAGAAATAAAATGTTTATTATGATTAATGCAATAATTTTGTCGTAAGAACTAAATCCTAGTCATAGATTAGAAATCAAATATTTTTTAAGGTGCTCATTAAAAATAAAACTAATTTTCTCTGTTATTATTTCTTAAAAAATCTTATAAACAGTGTTTTAAGCAGCGTTTGTTGCTTTAGAATAGTTTATGCGTTCCGGTAGAATAATAATAATTACCCAAATCACAATGTAAATGTATAGAGTGACCGCATTATTGAGAGTCGTGCAACTCTTAGCATTTATTATATTTAAATGATTGTATATTATATTAAAATATAAATTAAATCAGCTTCACGCTGTATTCCGGACACAACAGGGTAGGCAGAGGGAACCTATTGTTAAGACACTCCGTTCCCCACTTTCTGCCGAATTCTGGAGGCATTGCGTGTTGAGTGGCAGAACTCAACGCCGCGCTTAACCTCGACACCAGAGCGAAGAAATGGAAATATAAATTTAAGTAAATATTTCATCTCCTCGAGTGGGGATCGAACCCACAACCAGTCGGTTTTACAGTCACACCTCATGCCACTGCGCCACGACTGGCCTCAAATATTATATTATAAACAGTAATAATGTTCAACTATTTCTATTGAGGCCAGTTGTGGCGCAGGGGCACAAAGTGTGTGGTAAAATCGACTGGTTGTGGGTTCGATCCCCT
>JAATLQ010034353.1:0-22329 GCA_013421005.1 Heliconius erato x Heliconius himera
AGTATTTTTGGGTAAGAGAATAGTAGGTAGTCTGTTGTTTATAATTTCTTTCGTTTAAGTTTTCTGTTGTTTGTGTCATTTGTTCAGGTGTGTGTTTTTTTAAACAATTGGAACATCCTTATTGGAGCTACGAAAATGTGGGTTGCATTAAGGTTTCAATAATTTTCACATTAGTAATCTTAAGTGCTTTGCAAACATAGGTACATTATATGAATAATTCAGTAGTTAAAGCGGGCGAAACCGCAAGCGGGTCGCTAGTTCATAATATAATGTAATCCTTTATCTAATAACACAAATCGCCTATCAATAAATATTGGCAATATATTAAAACAGTGCACGTAAAATCCTGCTTTAGGTAAGCGGCTTACGACTCGTGAAATGAAAATTGAAAGGATATTTCTTGTAGTTCTTACAAATAGATAGTTTTATTTTTATTTTTTAAATATATTGAAATACTTTATTGGTTAGTGGTTGTGGGTAATCTTTTCCTGATCTCCTCTTTCTAGCTTTATGCTGTAGCCCGCAAAAAGCAGGATAGGTGGAGGGAATCTGGAAACCTAGTGTTAAGACACTTCCACTTTGTTCCCATTCCTCACTTTTCACCGAATTCCAGAGGCATTGAGTGTTGAATGGCGGAACTCAACACTGCGCTTTATCTTGTTACCAGAGCAAGGAAAATAGAATCATTTTCCCTACTTTCTCTTATTCTAAAGAAATTCCGTGTTAGGTGTTGTAATTGCAAAATTAAAGGCCAAAAAATGAAAGAATGGGATTCAGACACACAGTTACCTTTTCTCTATTAGAATTTTTTCAGCTGCATTAAGGTGTATAGTAAGCAATACGAGTGTTTCAATTATCCTAATGGCTGTGCAACAGTCGAAGTATATAATAAGTTTGGTTTCCGCGCTACGCAAATGTTGGTTTTAGTTTAAATGACCACTTAAACTACCTAAGTTTTTGGTATATGTATGTCTATTTAGAATCACAAATTTCTAAATTGAATACGTTAATATGGTTCTGTTTCTGTACCTATGATTATTTATTAAAATAAAATAAATCAGCTTCACGCTGTATCCCGCACACAGCAGGGTAGGCATAGGTAATCTGCTCATGCTCCTCACTTTCTACCGCATGCTGGAGGCATTGCGTGTTAAGTGGCAGAACTCAACTATAAAGTTGCGAAAATCAAAGATTTGGGTGTTTTAATTTCCTTGGTCAAGTAACGAGACAAAACGAGGCGTTAAGTTGCGCCACACAAACCGTGATTTCCTGAAAACGGGACGAAAGTGAGAGATTTTGACAAGTATTCTAAAAATAGCGATGCTTGGCATTGTAGACTACGATATAATGTTTTATTTTTAACTTTGACTCCGTTGCGCTTTGATAATTATAAGCTAACACTGTATCCTGCATATAGTAGGGCTAGGCAAAGGGAACCTAGTGATACAACACCCCATTTCCCACTTTCCGATGAATATAGGAAATATTCCGTGTTACTGGCGAAACGCCGTGCTTCATTTGCCAGTGTGGAGAGCGAACCCACAACCGTCTACGACCTCAAAAGTCCTTACACCTTCAATTTGAGTATATCACGCGCACCCCTCGGAAGTTTCCGAATGACCGCCATTGTAATCAGATAGACTACAAAGAGACTATCGGATAGTTTTCGCAGTATTCGATAATATATATACTTCTCGATTGCAATCGTATAGCTTGTTTGTTTGTTTATATAATTATGTTTTTCTTAATTGCCATGTCTTTGAGTGCGTCGCGGCGTTGAGTTCCGTGTCTCTGAACCCAATACCTCAAGAATTCAGCTGAAAGTAGGGAACGGAAGTATATTAATGGGAACGAACTGTTTTAATACTAGATTTCCACTCATCCTGCAATGTGCAGGATATAGCGTGAAACTAAAAAAAAGTTAAAGCGGGAATTTTTTTAGTAATATTATGCATTGGGTGACGCCGATTTTTTAATATTCTTTTTTCTTGGCTGGCATCTACTTTACGAAATCTGTTTCAATGTAAAACTTTAAATGAAAATTAAATAAAAATCATGATGTTATGTAATGTTAATCAAATGAGAAATTAGACAAAGAAATGTCTAGAATTCGGATTCGGACTGAGTAACGTGATAAAAAAGACTAAAAGGAAAATTCAAACTACCCATTTCTAAAGTCTACACAGACACAGTACTTTAATATTATTTTTGAGTTAGTATTATACGAGAGAATGTCCAATTTTCCAATGAAAATATTTTCATAGTTTCTCTGTCTTAATTACTCTACACTCGCAAGGTGCAAGAATCTCACAAAAGTATGCCAGCGTGTTAGAGCAAGAATATAGTGGTGTTAGTTATTTTGTACTAAAATGTATTATTTTTAGTGAGAAACAGATTTTTTTATGCTGATACAGTTCTCATATGCATGGATATGCAGCTGGATCCTTTCCTTTTCTATAATATTATACATTTACTTAACTTCACGCTTTATCCCTAGCGAGGTAGTCAGAGAGAACGGAGCGCCAAACGCTACGGAATATACATTTACATTTCTGTGATAATTCTATAAAGGTCCCTTTTTAGAAAAAAAACAATGTTCTAAAAGAATTAAAGGTCTAAAAAAAGTTTGGCCGAACACTTTACTTCGTTCATACCAACGCTGTGATAAGACAGTGAGATTTGGATAACTATTATAACCAAAACACCTAAGCAGAAATATATTTAAAGTAAATATTACCTATATGTAAATCGAATCCACTATCTCCGCGTATGCCACACACTGTACCACTGAGCCACTATAAGCATGCCAGTATAATACATATACAATCATTTAAAACTACATACTAACAAAACAAACATGTAAAGCAAAAGCTCTGAAATTATTCAAATGTTGTTAAGCGCATTTCAAACTAAATATCACGTTATAGGTAAGCTTCTTTCCTGGAATAGTCCGATTATATCGTTTATTTTACATTTTTTATTTTTTAGCATCATACTGTATTCGGCATAGAGCAGAGTAGACAGGGGCAACTTGGGAACCGAGTGTAAAGACACTCCGTTCCTATTAAGACACTTACATTTCTCATTTTTCGCTGAATTCTGGAGGCATTGCGAGTGCCAGAACCCAACGCTGCGCTTGTCCTCGTTACAAGGGCGAGGGAATGGAAATATTAAATATTGCATTTCCTCGGGTGGAATTCGAACCCACAATCGTCGCGTTTAAAGTTTGTGCCCCTGCGCCATGACGGCCTCACGATGGCTTCAAGTTTCATTATTTATTTGAAAGATGATATATTTGTAGATGTCCAAAAAAACCTTCTACTATAAAAATATAGAGTTTGCTTATAAAAGAAAAAGCAAAGTTGGCATAGTCGCGCCGTTTAAATAACACTGACCACAGGCTATCCATTCGTGGAGCTGGTGTGTGTGCCAAAGTGGAGGAACTTTAAAATGGGGAAAGAAAAGCATTTACTTCAGATTTTCAGGTTTTAGTATGAAACCAACATACCAAATAAATGCCCAAACCATAAATGGTTTGGGCATTTATTTGGTATGTTGGTTTTTGGATGTTTGTATGATGGGATGCTTGTGGGTTCAAATTCTATTTGGGTAAGATTTTTATATATAATAATCGTAACGTATCTGATTGAGGGCATAAAAATAGCTGAAATGATAATGATGGTCATATAATGGCAGGAGAATTTACTTGAGCCATGTCGTAGTGACGACAGCGTCTGACTGAACACTTTGCTGATGGATGAAATCCCATTCGACTCGAATCATTTGCATGTCCTTGCACTGGCAGACAAGATGTGGCGTTGAGTTCCGCCACTCAACATGCAGTGTCTCAAGATCGGATGTAAAACGGAGAACCGACTAAAGTAAAATTGTATCTATATTGGAGATACACCGTAAAGCTGATTTTAAAAAAAAAACCGGATATGTGCGAGTAGGTCTCCCTCACCGAGGGTTCCGTACAAAAATTGGAGGTCTCGAGCTTTTCCTGTTCCTGTCCATATACAAGTGTATATTTGAAGTTTTCGGCTTAAATATTCAATTCAAATATTCAGTTATTATGGGAGTATCTCAAATATACTGACTTAGTATTTAGTATATACAAATTTCGGTGAAATTCACGTGCAAAGGCGTATCTGATAGTATTGCGTTACACCTCAGTACTATAAATAGGTAAGTTCTGAGGTATATATGTTTTTTAGCTTCAAGCTGTATCTGCTGGCAAAAGGAACCTGGGAACCCAGTGTTGACTCAGTGTTGGGTGTTGAGTAGCGGAGCTCAACGCCGTGCTTTGTTTCGTTACCAGAGCGAAGTAATGAAAACATTATATATTTTATTTCGTCGATTGGGAATCGAACACAACCGGTCGCCTTTATAGACATACGCTCGCGCTCCAACGCCACAACTAGTCTCCTATAATCATTATTTAAGTGGAAATAAAACCCGTAAACATTGCACGTGTCCGATACTCTCCCACTGCGCCACAATGACGACTTGATGACATTTTTAAATAGCCCGCCTATTTATATATTGAAATGCCATTTATTTATAATGATCGATACATAAAATAATATACAATTTATAATACTAAATGCGTCACTTTATTACCAAACAGGCAAGTAAAAGTATCTATCTATATATTAGAAATTTAATTTAACTCCCGTCCTATAAATCTTCCCCTCGATTCCCACTCAAGTGTAACCTTTTATGAAACGTCGTTTTAACTTAAAAAAGAATGGTGTATTTTTTATATTCGTGTTCACTTTTCCGATACAGTAAAATTGGTGTATTAGGGGAGGTAATCAAGTCAATATACACCTTTTCAGTTTTACAAGTTTTTAGTTAGATATAGATAATTTAATGTTAAGACACTCCGTTTTTCGTTTTCAGGACCATTTCAAGACATTGTATTGAAAAGTGGAACCCAGCTCCGTGCTTAGTGTTATCAGTTAGTAAAGATATAAAAAAAAAGTTCTTGCTGTATTCCGCATATAACAGGGAGAGCGGAGAAAACCTAGTGTCAAGACACTTCGTTCTCCTCAATATTCAAGTTGCTATTTAAGGAGCTACTCAAACCCGTGATTTATCTATCATCAGAAAATGAAAATAATTCATTTCCCTGAGTGGAAATAGAACTCACAACGGTCGCATTGCAAGAACGTATACTGCGCCGCAACGCATGAGGAAATATATTATTTTTTTTAAATGTTGTCAACCTATTTTTAATTAACTCTTATCTTGTTTAGCCTTAGTAATTGTCAATTAATAATACGTATGTACTTTTAACTTGAACGAAATTTAAATTTTATTAATGGAAAATTTCTAAATATATAAAAAAAGCTTCACGCTGCAACTCGCACACAGCAGAGTAGGCAGAGGGAACTTAGTATTAAGACATTTCGTTCCCCAGTTTCCGTCGAGTTCTGGAGGCATAGCGTGTTGAGTGGCGGAACTCAACGCCGCACTTTGCCTCAACACCAGAGCGAATAAATGAAAATAAAAATGTAAATAAATATTTCTTCTCGAGTGGGGTTCGATCCCACAACCAGTTTTACAGACACACTTTGTGCCCCTGCGCCACGTCTGGCCTCAGCTAATATAGCTAATATAGCTGGCTATATTAGCTGCTATATTTATTGTACTATACTACTACGAGTAGTAAAATCCAAATTTTAGAACTGATTAGAACTTAAAGATTTTTTTAACTTTCTAAATGAAAATTTAGAAATTCCAGCGCCATACGCTTCTCAATTTTCGCGTGACGTAAACGCTAACTGAAATGCCTGCCGCTAGGAGCTGTCCAATCCGTTTACTCCTCACTTCTATGTTTTATTTTATTTATTTATGTATTTATTTAAACTTTATTTTAACAACAACAACTGCTATACAGACAAAAAAAATAAAAGAAGAAGAATGACAAACAAAATAATAATAATAATACAATAAGATCAAGCATGCAAATAATCTGTATGCAAATAATATGTATATATAATATGTCTTTAAATAATAAAGTAATGGATCAGGGAGCCAGATTTTTCGCAGCTTCACAGCAGGGAAGGCAGCGAACGTAGTGTTCAAACTTTCCGTTCCTCTCTTTCCGCAAATCAAATAATTCATTTCCTCAAATGGGAATTGAACTCATAATCGTCGCGCTTATAATCAGACGCTGTGCCGCTGCGTCATGACGTCATCTGAGATGAAAGTAGAGGGACTTTTGTTGTTTTTGATAAATAATTTATTTTATAATTATATGACCCAAGTTTATGTATACATGCTTATTAAAAGTCATAAGTTATTTAGTTCTCTACTTTTGCATTCATTTCGCACTTTGTATAATCAATTTGAAACAACCAAAAATAAATATATCATCGATCGAGTGGGATATGAAAACACCTACAACGATAAATCAACTGTATAATTTATAATATACATTTTTTTTTAATTACATCATATTGAATAAACGAAAACATATGATTCAGTTCAAAAAGTACTATTTAGCCCATTCATAAATCAGCCTCAGGCTGTTTCCCGCATGTAGCAAGGTAGACAGAGGGAGTGTAGTGTTAAGACACTCCGTTTCCAACTTACAGTGGCATCGCGAACGCATTGCATGGAAACGGTGGAGCTAAACACTGTGCTTTGCCTCGACACCGGAAAGAAGACAATGCAAATAATAAATATCATTTCCTTAAGTGGGAATAAAATCCAGAGCCTCTCTAGCTTACAGATACAATCTTGTGCTCCTGTACACTATTGTTTCACGAGACTCTACTTGGAAGAATGAATTATTTTCATTTCCTTGATCTCGTAATAAAGCGTGACGTTGAGTTCCAACACTCAATACGCAATGTCTCGGAAATTGGCCAAAAAATTGCGAACAGAGTGCCTTGACACTAAGTTTCCTACACCTAAACTGCTTGTGTAAAATTACATTTATATTTAGTGGTCCTTCGAGCCAGACTTTAAAATTTTACGATTTCTAACTATTAATATAGAACTGACACACTAGAAACCACAACAACAATACAACATTTGAGAGCATCCTAGCTTAGTTTCTGCCTCCCACAAGCATTATCTGTTCAACTGGAAAGGTACTTAGAGCAATATGTAATAGCCTCACTGTGCCTTACTTGATTGCGCCTTCAGTGGTCTTGAATTATGTTCACACTTGATATACTCAGACTATCTACATAGATTAAATTTTCTAGATAGATATCTGGTAATGGAATTTATAGTGCTACATAATATTTAAAAAATATATAGATTTTGAAATAGTTATACCATAGTTTAAGAGTTTTTTTTATTGCATAGAATAACTATTCGTTATCCGTAACTTTGCTTTAAGGAATTTAAGAAAATAAGAGAGAGAGAGAGAGAGAATAAAAGAGAAAAATGGAAAAACTATTTTTTACGTTTCCGTAGAAATTTTTAGAAATCCTTACGTTGCGCTCTCCTACGTTCCTTAACCCATGTATATGTGATAATCAAACATCGAAGCCGCGGCGCTTTTAGGTTAGACTAGTCAGTTCTTGATTTTACTTAAGGCCTTAGTCAATGCAGAAATAAATTACGTTTTAAATATAGAAATTCCTAACTTTTCAGATGAACGTCGATACAAAATAATATATTTCAGGGTTTACTTAGTCGATGCAGACCAACAAGTGATTGGCAGACCCGGTCAAACGTCGATCTATTTTCAAAGAATGAACTAAAACAACGCAAATATTTTTTTAAAATTTCGCAGACGTGCCCAACGTTCAGCTATCTCTAAAAGAAATGTATGCAAAAGATATACACCAAATGTCCACTTTCTAATCCCAACAGTATTATTAGTCCGTTGGCTGTCAGTCACGTAGTATTGGAATTTTATTGCATGTATATAAAACTAACGTTTTACAAAGATTCAATGATTTTTTTAAATATTCAAGAATGAAATACATACAGAACTCATCTTTTCGATGTCCAAACAAAAAAAAAATAAGCTCCTATGCGTATAACAAGGGCTGTAAAACGCCAACCCTTCCCTCTCCGATGAGCTCGTATTGTCCAGACACGTTGATTATTGAGTGACGTTATTCAAAGTGCATAAATTCTTTTATATACATACGGCTTTCATTGATCGCGTCTAGCCAGAATTTACTGTAGGGTAACTTTTTTATTATAAAACTGGTAGTCTCACGTAACTTCGTTTACGTACACTTTTAACCATTGGCATGCTTTTCCCATTTCATTCTGTTGTAATTGAATGTTGCAGATAGGCAAGAAGAGACACTAGGTTCTAGTGTCAAGACTCTCTGATCTTTACTCTCCATTCAAAGTCGTCAGAATTTATCACCGCGATTTGTCTTACCGGGGCATCAAAACCATTTAAATAAGACATTTTTAAATTCCTTTGAATGGATGTCAAGGTCACAACCATCGGAACGAAGTATTTTGGTACTCGGTTCTCTCTCTTCCTACTCCGTTAAAACTTTTTTGAATTTTGATTCTAAAACTCGTATAATTGTAACTATTTTTGTTTGATTTTATTTTTACGTCTTTATTTAAATAGACATAAAAATATAAAATTAAATAATAAAAATAAAAATACACTTTTCAACACTGAATCTGCTACCCTGACACTGTTCGGATATTTAATGCTACTAAGTAACTACTATTATTTCTCAAAGAACTCAACATCAAAGTCTTTAAGTATGTATATGTATCTACGTTTAATATTATAATCTTAATAGTTTGAGAGTAAGCGGCTTTCAAACTTAAGGAGGAATTACTAAGCACATGCTATTTCATGAATTAAATTTTACATGGAAACTGGACTTCTTATTATGCAGCGGTAGCATATGTATTCATTATATTAGCTTCACGTTGTATCCACATATAACAAGTTAGACAGAGAGAATTTAGTAATAAAACACTCCGTTCCCCACTTTCCGCCTAAATTTTAAAGCATTGCGGGTTGAGTGGTGGAACTCAATACCGCGCTTTGTCTTGCTACTAGATCGAAGAAATAATAATAATTCATTGCCATAATAATAATGATTGTCTTTATTTTATAGCGGAATTCAACGCCGTAATTTATAAATAAACATATATCATTTTACTTAACAAAGTTTAACAAGGCTAAAAGAGCCGTCCGTTGCATATAACTTCAAGTAGTTCTACTAAGTACTTGTCTCACTTTCGTTAAGTTAGCAACTCTGTCTATTTCTTCTAAATATTATGTTTTACATTAATTTTGTCAATTTACCTACTTTCTGCCATGCCTACTGTAATAATATTGGTTCGATCTTGACTTGGTCGAGCGCTTTATTCTCTTCGCCTCTTCTCAAGACAAAACAACAGGGACAAAAAAAAAGGGTTGTAGAAAACCGAGTGCCTACAGGTTAAATTCCCTTTACTTAAAGGGAACCTAGCCTGAATGCCCCTGCCTAAATGACAATCAGCTTCATATTTTTCCCGAATATAAGAGAAGACTATGACTTGTTATCGCCATTGAGTGGCGGAACTCAACGCCGTGTGTGAAGGTGAAAAAAAAAACACTGAATTCACTTTACAATAAAATAATTCAATGAAAGCATATATAACAGAAAATGTATATATGGATTAGTCAATTAACAATAATAGGTTCCATTTCCACCCCTTTAAGCCCTTTTAAAATAATTGAATGCTACACCTATGAGTACGTAAGCCTTACCAAAATCAATACATACAATGAGATACTCATATATTAAACACGACTGGCCGACGGTGTACTAAAGAAAGGGAATATATTTTATGTTTTTTTTTTATTTGTATCAATTTCTATACCATATATATGGCCGTTGTAGCGCAGGACCATAAGCGTGCGACTGTGAACGCGACAGGTTGTGGGTTCGATTTCTACCCAAGAAAATTAAATTTTTAATATTTTAATTTCGCACCACGTTTTCTCATCACGAGTAACTTGTATAGCTGACCAGTATATAACTATAACGTAGCGTTGAGTTTTACTACGTTGTGTTGGTCAGACAGTTAAAAAGTAGGAAAATCTATCTCTTCTGACTTAAAAAAACTCAGAAAATAAAAAAAAAGTAAACCAGCTCCACGCTGTATCCTGTATATAGAACGAATAAAAATGAACTTGCAACGGTGTAACTAATCTGTGCAAATACCGTATCCATGCATCATAATATACGAGTATAAAATAATTATTCATGCAAATAAAGTCGGGATTAACCACTAGTTTTGCATATTATAAACATGTAGTGGCCAGTCACTGCGCAGGGGTACAAGCGTGTTACAGTAACCACGAAAGGTTGTGGATTCGATCCCCACTCAAGAAAATGAAGTCTACTAATGTAATAAAGTATACTAATGTAATAAAGTGGAAGAGTTTGTTTCTTTGTTTAAACGCTAAGATATCTGACACTGCTGGTCCGATTTACTTATTTTTTATTTTGTATGAAAGCTGCATTCTTCAAAAGTGCTATAGGCTATAAAACATTATGGTGTAAGTCTTATTTAGATTTACGTTAGTACGTTGTATGACAAAAAAATATTTTTTGTTAGTTCTAAAATAAAATCCGCGACAACATATCTATCTCTTATAAATAAGTGGGAATAAGGCATTTTGTGACAAAAAATAATTGAAAATTGTAAGGTTCATCGATTTTTATTCCACATGTGTATGGAAATTACCGAACGACAGTTATTTCGTCATCAAGGAAATTTAATCAAGATAATCTTCGGCTTTTACAGCATATAATTTGGACGTATATTTTGGATAAAATGTAAAATTTAAATTATTCAACGCTCTGTTTACTGCCGCAAGCCTAGGCTCGAGTCAAGCAGGGGGCGCCCTTGCCGCCGATAACGCCCTATTACACAGCCACGTTCATGATTGAATATATCAATCTGTTGGCAAATGCAACATAATAAAAGTATTATAGGTGGTATGTGGGCGATTTTTAGAAAATTATTTATATTTCTTCGCTCTGGCGGTGTTGAGTTTCGCCACTCAACACGCCTCCAGAATTCGGCGGAAAGTGGGGAGTAGAGTATGTTAACACTAGGCACTCTCTGCCTATCCTGCTACATGCAGGGTACAGCGTGAAGCTAAAAATAAGTATATAATTTGGAAACGGTCTACAAAATCTTCTGATAGGCCCAGACAGTAAAAGGCATTTGTATTTTTAAATATGATTTAAATATAAAAGGTTTTTCTGGCGATTGAAGTGCACTTCAATTAATAAATGAATTTATTTTAAACTATGAAAGGATTATTTATTTAATCTATAAAAGGTTATGTTTATACTATGAAAGGATTATACTTTACTATACTATACTAGCTTCACGCTTTATCCATAGCGGGGTTGTCAGAGAGAACGGAGCGCCAAACGCTACGGTCTCTACATACCTCTTTCGCCTCGTCCACTGTCATCAACCTCGTCTTACATGCCCTCTGGGCGGTTCTCATGTTTTTACACGACCTTCCTCCAGTATCTTTGATACTGTGTTTTCGAAGGTCAACCAAGATATCCCCCTACTTATTCTTCTTCTGTAATACCTACGTTTCGCTACCGTATAACAGTGTCGGTAAGCAAAACTACATTTTGTACGGCCACTACGGTACTGTAACTCGCATTCTGATGATGCAGTGAGCACTGCATCATCTGCGTACAGCAGGCAATTCACATTCAGGTCACCCACTTTCACTCCCATATCACTTTTTTCACTCCTTGGAGACATCTATCCAAATACAAATTGAATAACCAAACTGACGTGGCGCAACCTTGTTTAACACCCGATTGGATGTCAAACCAGGGCGACATGCCAGCTCCTACTCGCACGCAGGCTGATTATTTCTTCAACTTCACGTTATATGAGAATATGGCAGAAACAAATTGGTATTAAGATACTTCGTGATCCATTGTTCGCCCAAATTCTAAACAGTGCATGTTGGGTAACCTCTTACCGGACCTTGTCCAGAGCGGTCAAGCCCAGTTGTATGTCTATTTTCATTTCCATCCAAACCAGAACCACATTTACAATTTAAATTAGTTGCCCCACTTAGTGACGATGACATCATTGAATTTTACTAATATGAAATAAAAGAGTACATTTTCACAAATATTTATAGCAAAATTGTTAGATTTTACTTTGAATCATATAATTTAAACTACATACATAAAATATTCCCTAGAGATATAAAATATAAATTATTACTGTAAATTGTATTAGCAACTCGAAATCCAAACGTGGAAGAACCTCGATACCGTATTCCCTATATAAACATCCCTTAATTTAATTTAATTTAAGTTCGCCGTTTCGAGTTTTTGATAATTGACATTTGAAATATTCATTGAATATAGTATTTATAGTAATGTATAAGTGTTTTTAAATGTTTTTGTTTTGTAGGTTCACGCATAGAAAGGTAAGTTCAGAGAGCCAAGTATTAAGACACTCCGTTCCCCGTGTTGGGTGAAATTAACGCGACGCTTTGTCTTATTATCAGAAGGATGAAATGAAAAGAAACACTGGTGGAGCACTCACCTCATGGTATTTGGCATCACTATATACTTGTTCTTTTAGTAAATGGTCTTCAATTTCACTGCGCGACTTCTGAATTCCTTCATCGCTTGTTTTGTTCAACTCGTGACATTATGTTGTTTATTGTGGCCTATGACATATATTTTGTACATGTGTTTTTATACTAAAAAAAAAATATACATTTCGTCTTAAAAAGTGTAATTAATACATTTACCCAAAAGTTTAAAAATTGCCACTTAAGAGAACTATACGTCACTTTGAAGTAATAAATATTTTTCATTGAAATTCACGAAAGTGTTGCACTAACCGAAGCAATATATACATAAACATCTCGCTAGCTCCAGTGGCCAACTGAGTTGGCAGGATCGGCCTATTCAGTGACCCAAAAACCCATCGAATTATATCGGTTTTTTAACAACAATTACGTCGATTCGTCGTAAGATATCTGTCTAAGGTTAATGAGTTCCGAGAATAAACTATATTTTTATTATTCTGTCGAGGTTGAATTTCAATTAAGTTATTCATGGCCTAGTGTTACAGCGCTGTAAATAGAGTGGTTCTAGGTACAATGCCCACTTGGGGGAATGAATTGTTTTAATGAGTTCAGCCACTCAACATACAATGTCGCGACATTGTATGTTACTCAACATACAGTTCGGGTTGGAGAACTATATAGGTCCCCTTTGTCTATATTTAAAAAAAAAATGCCGATATGTTAAAATGTAAATCTGACCATTTAAATTATTGACTTTAAAAAGTATTTCTAAAATACAAGAAACGTCTCTATATTTTTCATTGAACATTTTTTTTAATTAGCACTGTATTGCGCATGTACGCAAGTGTTAAGACACTCCGCTATCCACTTTCTGCCGAATTCTTCGAAGGGATTACATGTAGAGGTGCGGAATTTAACACCACGCTTTACCTCCACACAAGAAAAGAAAATATATATTTCATTTCCACGAGTGGGAATCAAATCCATCTCCTACTCCACGACTGGCCTCGCCAACTTAGCTATTTATTTCCTACCAAATCCAATGATCAAAGATATCCAAGAATTTATATTATTGAAACACAAAACATGATAACGAAGAATTAAGTATTACTGTCTATTTTCCTACATCCAGAGTACACCCCAAAGCTGAAAAAAGAGAAAAAGCAACAAGCATTTCCCCTTAACACTATAGTTATCGCATTATCAACCAATAGCTGTACAATGACTAGATTTGAGCTGCGCCCTGTATCCGCGTCCACAGTCGAGTCACGTGCAACGAATTCATATATCCCTTCAATGAATGTAAGCAAGTTTGGGAACATCTGGTGCGGCATTCATGAAAAAATAAAGATATCTAACTCCCATTTGTTCGTGGCCTCCCAAGATTTTTAATCAAAGTTGTGCTATATGGCAGTGTCATATAAATGTAATATTATTATGTTGTTTTGTGTGTTAGTGTTGTTAGAATTTATTGGAAGATGTAGGTTTTTTATATAGCAGGCAGAAGGAAGCTAGTACTATATATATATATATATATATATATATAGTGAGAGAGAGAGAGCGCCTGGCCGGTTTCCAGGAGGCGCGGGTTCGAGTCCCGCTACGTTCAAATTTTTATACGTTTTCTAAATTTATTGTAATTATGTATTTATGTATTTTTCTTTCCTAAGTGTGGAATAACACTTTAAAAATATTTAAAAATTATTCTCTCTTGCCATATGATAATTCTTAGTAATTATCTTTGGGTAGCGGAAATTTGTAAAAATCTCCCTACAGAGATGCTAACAACATAAATATTAACATTATGTATAAAATGGTGAAATTCAACGCCGCACTTTGTTCTCTTACCACCATGAGGGCCACATTTTATTAAAGAAATCATTAATAATATACGTAGTCCATTACAAGTTAGAACAACTCATCAAAAATGAATAATATTATAACAAAAATGAATATTTTCGTCCATAAATTTCGAATTTATCGCATTCACTTTGGTGACACTCCAACAATTTGGCAAGGAAAAGGAAATGTTTATAAACACATTAATCTACCATCTCTATTGGCCCTCTTACTTATAACAATTTGTTCGAAACAATTCTGTTTTTGATGGAAAACAAAAACAATGAATATTTTAAATTTGTATTTTTTTGGATAAAACTTGCGATATTTTTTTGTGGTGGACTAATAATTATGCTACGGTTTCCGCAAAACTCTTTCGCCTAGTCTACTATCATCAACCTTTGTAGGTATACCGTCCATCCTTTTTACATGATATTCCTCCAGCATCTTCGATACTGTGCTCTCGAAAATCAATTCAGGTCTGCCCCTGCCTTACTTACCACTCATTCTTCTTCTAAATTAATCTGTTTTGCCATTCTTTTATCACTTATTCTGACTTGCTCTAACCCTCTTATCACGTTCTTCTTCTATCCCATTATAATAATCACACTACTACCTACCATTTTATGTATCTTTTAATTGTGAATTTTATCATTTACACTCTCTTACCACTCGTTCGTATCTGTATATGATTTTACATTATCTCGACTATAGAGTAGTGATTTATCACTGAGTTCTGCCTCGACTGACAAATACGACTGTACGTGATGATAAAAAAGGCTGCCTTTTTCCATTCGCCTCTCAAGGGAAATAAATTCACACGATCTTAGGAAATTATCCTACATCCAACTACAGGCTATGAGTGTTAGAGTAACAATACGCACGGGAGCTACGTGCAACACACGCTAATAGGCTTATCAATGTTATAACAGATAGATATGATACGGATGAGGGTAGTTGTAATTTTTAAAAGGTTTTTTGAACCTAAACTTTATTTTTAACAAACTTCTACAATATGGATATTAAATGAAAGCGATTATTGAGAGCAACTCGAAAGATAATGTGACGTTATTCTAAATCCAATATGGAGTACCATCCAAAATGGCAGAATAGTTATTTTTAATGCACTTCTATAATATGGGTGTCAAATGAAAGGGTTTGTTGAGAGCAACTCGAAAAGTTATGTGGCGCCAGTCTTAATATAGCGGAATATCCAAGATGGTGAAATAATTATTATTTATGCAATTTGCGTATCAAATGAAAGTTCTTCCCTCATCTTCCTTACCTTCCCCTCCCTTCATCACTCTAAATCCAATATGGCGCACTATTGAAGTTTTTTATGCTTTCCTATGAAATAAAAATGCAGATGTTAAAAAATCTTTTTTTTAAGCCCGTAACATTGATTGATTAACTTTGGCTTGTGTAATTTGGCGAGATTGGCGTCATCAGCATTGGTCTGCAATCTTTCTAGGAGAAGGCCAACTCCATAATCCATACGTTAGCTTAATTAATTACGAAAGATATTTCTCTTCTTTTGTAATCGATCTTTTGTAATCAATTAAGTTAAATTTATTTATTTTTATGCATGTAGCTTTAGATAATAGTTTTAGATTAAGTTAGTAAGTGGCAACTGAAATGAATAACTGAACTGTCTTAATGAGATATTGTATAAATATAGAAATATATATGTAATAACATAAGTCTAGTTCTAGATAATAGCTACAGAAAAAAAAAGTATGAAAGGAAATGTAAAAATAATAAAAGGTACGGACCATAAGTCTGTAGTGTAAGAATTAAAATAAAAAAAAAAAACTCCATAATCAAACCCGGAACTGTGTTACCACAACTGTAAGCTCCAAACTGAAATGTGAAATAGTGGTGTATTCTTCCAAACGTCCAAGATAAGGTGAGGCCGTGCCGAGGACGGAGTGGAGTGGCATCGGGGTGTAATAGGATGTCATGAACACACGACCTTAATGCACCGAATCCTGCTGTATATTAGCTCTAGAATATTTTCAGGGTTCCTTATCTTTTAAGGAAAAAAGGAACCCTCATAAAATCACTTTGTAGTCCGTCTGTCTGTCTGTCCGTCAAGAGCCTTTTTCTTAGAAAAGCTTGGAGATATCGAGGTGAAATTCAAAGCATATATTCAGATATACGGCCCCATAATTTACTGAAAAAAAAACATTTACTTAAAAAAAAGATATAGTCGTTTGTATCACATAAAACGCATATTTCAACACTATCAAAAGAATTAAAATTCATAGGGTACTTCCGGTTAATCTAGAATTATGAAATTTGGTAGCTAGCTTCTACAGGTAATACATTTTTGTTTAAATCCTAAAAAACAATACCTTTAAAAGGGGGCAAAATTAATTAATCTGGCTAAGCTAGGCATGAATTTCAGAAAAAGGTCTAGACCGCCAATTTTGTACGGAACCCTCGGTGGGCGAGCCAAACTCGTGCTTGTGCACTTTTTTGGTACTCGTGGGACCAAAATGGTAAAAACAGAAACACCATAACAAAAGAAGAGAAGGCTGGAGAAAAAGACATTAAAACAGCAAGAAAAATTTGCTAACGAAGACTTAACTTAACTTAACTTAACTTAACTTAACTAAACTTAACTTAACTTAACTTCACGCTATATCCCTTGCGGGGTAGTCAGAGAGAACGGAGCGCCAAACGCTACGGTCTCTACATACCTCTTTCGCCTCGTCCACTGTCATCAACCTCTTCATACATGCCCTTCGGGGGGTCCTCATGCTTTTTACGTGACCTTCCTCCAGTATCTTTGATACTGTGTTTTCGAAGGTCAACCGAGGCCTCCCCTACCTCTCTTACCGCTCACTTTTCCATCATAAATCTTTTTTGCCATTCTTTCATCACTCATTCGTTCGACCAAACCAGCTGAGCACGTTCTTCTTCATTCTCACCGTGACATCCTCTCTAGTACCTGCCATTCTGTGTACCTCTTCATTGCGGATTCGATCAGCTAAGCTGACTCCGCATATCCTACGAAGAGATCGCATCTCCACAACATTCATCTTTCTTTCATTCTTCTTCTGTAGTACCCACGTTTCGCTGCCGTATAACAGAGTCGGTACCAAAACTGCATTGTGTACGGCCAAACGCGCAGCTGTGCTGACGTTTCGCCGTCTTATCAATGCAGCTAAGGCTCCGTTAACCTCCGTTAACCTTGTTACCGGCAGCAATACGCCTTTCCACATCCATCTCGTATCTTCCATCTCTACTGAACATACTTCCCAAGTATACCACTTCATTCACTTGTTCTAATATCTTACTATTTACACTGATCTTACATTCCGTCCTTACTTCATCTCTTTCAAAAATCAGAACCTTTGTCTTATTCACATTGAGGCTTAGACCATTATATTCACACCCTTCTTTCAGGGTGGTGACCAATGCCTGCAACTCGCATTCTGATGATGCAATAAGCACTGCATCATCTGCGTACAGCAGGCAATTCACATTCAGGTCACCTACTTTCACTCCCATATCACTTTGTTTCACTCCTTGGAGACGACTAACGAAGACGATGACGCAAAACGCCAAAGATTCAACAAAACCTACTCAACGACAGTTAAAACTTAATAAAACTAAACAACGTATGCGATGTTTTTCTTGTGGCGATATAATATTTAATTATATTGAAATTAAAAATTTAAATATAGCAGTTCTTACGTAACTAATTTAGTACTAGTTTATTTACACAAGTAAATCGCGCTACATGTAAATTGTGTATAATGAGGTTATAAGTTGATAGTTACAATTTGAAAGGAAAATTTTATTTTCATCTTTTTAGAGCGTTTAAATAAAAGCTTTTTTACTTTTAGTTTATTTCTTTGAATGCTTACGAGAATTGAGCGGATAGTAGGGAACATAGTGTCTTAACGCTAGGGTATGTCTACTGAAAAATATTTGGGATTACTAAAAAACAAAAAAGCAGTTTCACGCTGTATCCCGCACATAGCAGGGTAGGCAGAGGGCACCTAGTGTTAAGACACTCCGTTCCCCATTTTAAATCCAGCTCTGGAGGTATTGCGTGTTGAGTGGCGGAACTCAACGCTGCGCTTTGCCATGACACCAGAGCGAAGAAATGAAAATATAAATATAAATAAATATTTCATTTCGTCGAGTGGGGATTGAATCCACAACCAGTCAGTTTTGCAGTCACACTTTGTGCCAGTGCGCCACGACTGACCTCAAATGGATTTACTATTTTTTTTAATAATAATATAAACTAATTATTAATTAACAAAATCTGTAATTGTACTTGTGACTCCGATCCCATTAAGACAATTCCGTTCCCTAGCTTCCATCGAATTCTAGAGTGTTGCACTCGTATTGCGTCTTGATTGATGGAACTCAATGGCACGCTTTGCTTCGTAACCAGCACTTGAAATGAAAATATTTATATCAATTTCTCAAGTGAAAATCGAACCCCCAACCTATCGCGCATACAGTCACACGTTTGTGCCCCTGCGCTACGAATGGCCTTATGTATCACTTAATGCTATTGTCCACTTTATACTTCATCCCGGTAATAATTTCGACTAATCTCTAAAGCTATTTTCAAAATTACGCTTTGGCCGCGCCATTGAAGTCACAGTTGAAAGCTGATTAAAATGAACCTACGGAACCTGTACAGCAAATTGAATCCCACGTCGATTATTTTGAGCTGATAATTTTAAAAGCTTTATATGCACTCAATTCATTAGCGAACGCACGATTTAAAGTGTTTTATGAAATTAAGCCTGTTTTAATAGGATATGGAAAAACACTAGGTTTTATATACAACAACAATTTCACGCTGTATCTCGCTTGCAGTAGAGTAGGTAGAGGGAACCTAATGTTAAGACACTCCGTTTTCCATTTTCCGCCGTACTCTGGAATGGCGGAACGTTGAACATTGCGTGTTGAGTGGCGGAACTCAACGCTATTAAATGTTTCATTTCCTCAAGCTGGAATCGAGTCATGGCTGGCATGGCTGGCATGTCTTACGCGCCACGGCTGGCCTTGATACTTTGCTTTTTTAAATTGTATATTGAACCATGTTATTGTCTATTAACAAATATCTATTTATAATAAAAATTGGCAATACTCAATGTTGATATTAAGCTGAAAATAGCAAATATCTCTTTGCAAACGCCATGGTCGAGGGTTCGATTCGGGAATATGAACTATTTAATTTCAATACTTTGGTAGACATATGCATAGCACGCTGATATATAATTATAAAAATAACTAATTAAGTGTTTAATTTTATATATAATATATATCCTAAAATATTATGATCTTTGATCAAAACATAATATTTTTCTCTCTCAATTGACTTAATTGAACAATCTAATTGATCAATTAAGTGAATTATCAATTAAGTAAACTTTAAACGGGTTTTTATAAACGAAAGAAAAGTACCTTTTCGAGGCCAAAATGTAAACGCGGCAAGTTGTCGGTTCGATTCCCGCGTGAAGAGGCAAAACGTGGCGTTGAGTTCCACTACTCAACACACAATGCCTCCAGAATTCGGTGGAAAGTGGGAAAAGGAAGTAACTTAATGAAATCGGAGTGTCTTAACGTTAGGTTAGGGACCCTCTTTCTACCCTGCTGTGTGTAGGATACAGCGTGATATGAATATAAAGTAAATGACATTAGCGTGTGCCGATTTCTAATATCAGTATAGCGAAATGCAATTACGATTCTTTAATTTTACGAAAAATTTTTAATATTTAAAATTATCTTATTATATTTGCTTATAATATTTATCGTCCTAATTTATCGTCTGTTAACTTTGTGCGTGTGAGCTACAAATATGTCACCCCGCGTCAATGTCTCAGCCTAAGTGTCAGCGGTTAACGGCTATTATAATATTGTATGTACGGAGTTCAAATATTGTATTTGATAAATTATGTCAAATTTAATTAAATTAAATTAGCTTCACGCTGTATCCCGCACACAACAGGACAGGCAGAAGGTAAGATACTCCGCCGTATTCTCGATGCATTGCGTGTTGAGTAGCAGAACTTAACGTTGCGTTTTGCCTCGATACCAGATCGAAAAAATAGAAATTTCCTCGAACGGAGATAGAACCCACAAGAAGTCGTGCTAACAGTCACACACTTGTACCACTGGACTCCCTTATCTATCTTATCTCTATCTCTATCTGTCTATATCCTGAATTTCAAGTTCAGTAGTTTTGTATGCACTTTGTCTTCCTGTCAAAAAGTAACGGAAGAGTTTTAAATATGGATTTGTTGTCTGTTTATTTTGGATGCAATATTTTTATTTCCATGAAGAATCTTCATAATTTATTCCATTTAACAAGGTAGCGAGGGAAATTTGATATATTGCATGTTAAGTGACGGAAATCAACGCCGTGCATTGTTTTGCAAAAGCGGTAAAATAATTCGTTTTGGCCAGAAGGAATCGATTTCAAAACCAACAGGCACACAATCAATGCTATTCCACTGCGCTACGATGGGTTTAGCAAATATAAATTATACTTGCTTAACACAAAAAGCTGGTAATCACTATCAAAATATAGAAATAAAATATAATAAATGTCTATAATAAATATGTATTTACATATTTAGTTTCAATTAAATTAAGCTTTAGATTACTATCAATATACATATTTAATAATAATTTATTACAATGAAATGTCTAGTGGACTATGTTAGACAAATTGGAATTCTTATTTAAACTGTAAATTATACTTAAACCTAAATTATACTGAGTTCCGGAATTTAATTATCAATTCTTGAGTTCGGAAATCGGTGTGGTATCAAAACTTAAATATCTTAATTTAACAAACATTAAAGAAGAGTGCTTAAACACTATATTTCTCGGCAAAAGTAATAAAAAAAACTAGCCATGTATGAAAATAATAGGTAAAAGCCCATATTATTAGGTTTCAGCCATTTAGTTGGGTGTCAAAGCGTTTTAGGGATCCGCACTCAGAGGTTTACAAAGTCTATTAGTGAGCCGGCCGTCCCTGTGTGCGCTGTAATCTAATACCACCGGAAATAGATTATGCGTAGGGCTGGCGAGAGCATGTACGGTGGAAAATGTAAATTTTTTAAATAAAAGAATATTAGCATTCAATTCAGTCAAAATACGGCGAATTATATCTTTTTAGTGTTACTACGTGTTGAGTAGTTTCTTTTTACTTTTATTTTTTTTTAACTTCTCGCTGAACCACAGGTATACAGAAGGAACCTAGGAACCTATTATTAACACACTACTTTTACCAAATTCTTGAGGTATTGCACTTACGCCTCACTTTACCGTGACACTTTACCTAGACTGAGAAATTACTCTTTTTTGTTGTTTTAAATTGTAGATAACGTGGAATTGTGTTGTGTTTTTTTTCATTCCTGAGCAGTAAGCGTGGAAATGACAATGATTTAATGTCCCGATTGGGGATCGAACCCATAAGCATTCTGCTTATAGTCAAACGTTGTCTCACTGTAGCCTCAAGTATTGAGACTACCACGCCACAACAATTTTATTGTAGGTTCGTATTTACTAAGTTTAATTCAATTTTTATTACAAATTTAAAGATATCAATGTATGATACACAGTATGCAAATATTGACCTAGAATTATTCAATTTGAAAATAAGGAAAATATAAAGATTGGGGATTTTTCCCAAAATCAGTAATTTATAGGTATGGCACAATACAAGCATTAGAAGCCCTCATGTGCCACTTCGGGGCCATTGTAATGGCGGCGAGACTGTCAGCAGCGGAGGAGGTCACCCTCATCGGAGACATCAACCAGTTGCCTTATATCGACAGAAACAATCTGTTCGATCTAAGGTACTGCCGACCTAACCTAACGACCAACATCACAAGTGAGTTGTCATGTACGCACCGGAGTCCATTGGATGTCGCCTTTGCCATCGCTGAAGTGTATGACTACATCTACTC